>VXBJ01000051.1:28732-191775 GCA_013400055.1 Nycticryphes semicollaris | reverse complement strand
CCCCCCCCCCCATGTTAGGGTCATTTCAACTTAAAAAAGCCTTTTTCAGATTTACCATCCTTCCTCAATGAAAACACTCTCATTAGAATTGTTCCTGTTTTCCTTTCCACTAATGTGAGTTGGTCACGTCTGCTCATGGTTCTAATCAGACATTCTGCACTATAATCAGCTAAAATGTACTTGGAGACAGAAGTGTAAGAAAGAGGCATGAGAAATGACTTCGGAGCAGAAAACATGTCGTTCATTGCTGCTTATGGACTTCTCATTTAACACATTCTCCAGCAGGTAGTCGCTCCCCCTGCCCTTCGCCTCACACTGCTGGGGCTGCTGTCTTTGTTCCTGCTGTAGTGGACCCTACTGACATATCCATCTTCTGTGAACCCTGGGCCAGTGGCAGCAAGAATGCGAACATGTGCCATGTTGCTTTGGCCTCCTCCCATTCTGCACTGCTAAAAAATTGCTATATTGGCTGATGAGCAATGCCATATGTGCATAGACTGTATGGTATTTTCTCCTTAATCCACCATTGGCTTGCTCATCATATGTTGTAATATTTTGCTGTATGTGTTTAAGTTCAGTTTTTCTTTTGGAAGCTGCTTTTGTTTTTTAGAGGAGTGTACTTACATGGAATACTTGGTTGTGTGATAAAACAGTAGCAAAGGATACAGTGCATTGCTACAGATCCAACTGAAGATAGCTTTTAAAAGGAAAATGTTAAAATGATGTCTAAATCCTTATTGTTAAGGAGTTGAGCAGTGTAACTTGTGAGTTGTTTTCATTAACGTCAATATGAGGAATGAAGCTTTGAAAACTTGCCGCCTAAAGAGTGATGTTTTCATGAGCACTGAATTTTCCCTTTAACCAGGGAGAAACACATTAAATGTGTGCTAATTAGGAGTGTTGCAGCAACTTGACCGCTAACTTGAGGTCTGTGTCTGTATCTGCGTTCTGCATTCTTTGAATTCATTTTGGTGCAATATTTTAAAATATTTTAAACAGCAGATGTGCATTGCTTATAGATTTGTGTAAATGTTGATGCACTGTATACAAAATATGTCTCCCATACAATGATCTGTTGACATTATTCTCTGTTGGTTAGCTTCAGACAGTAAAGTCATGACATGTGCTGCTGTTTGGAGGATGCCGAAGGAATTGGAATCAGGCAGTCATGAATCCCCTGATGATTCATCAAGCAACACTCAAACCCTGGAGCCACTCTGTCACCTTGACAACACAGCCCATGGCAATATGGCCTGGTAGGATTCTGCATATTTTATACTCCTAGAAAAAGCCTAAAGGATAGACCTGTGCTGTTACTTTTGTGCAGATATATTGTAGAAGCTACGCTATATGCTTTAAAACTATCCCATCTTTTTTTCTTTTCCTTTTTTTTTTAAAAAAAGGTACAAATTGGATTTTTAGTCCCAGATGTTTCATAGATTAAAAACATTTATTATAGTCCTGCAAACACATATGGAGTAACAGCCTGTGTGCTGTTTTAATGTGTTTCTCCCCACCTGCCCCCATCTAAAACCTTTGTTGCACAAAGGTATAATACTTAGCATTTCAATCTTTTTAGCGAATATAAATTTGATGTTGCGCTTTGGTCTTTGTTTTTCAGTCTTCACTCGACTGATTTGCCATAAGTGCAAGTAATTTATTGTTTGTTAAGGAGAAAAATTCATTATATTATATGGCACCTGTTTACTACTCTTAACTACTCTTTACTGTTGTCTAAGAAGAGACAAAGAGTGCTGCAATACTGCAGAGAGTATTACAGAGGTTTGTTTCCTATTCTTTTCAGTTATGAAAAGAAAGTTAAATTTGTCCATTGTATATTGGAAAGTTCTTTGCTTCGTGGATATACATATGACATGCTTCTAGTGCTTCCTGAACAGATGCGGGGCAAAGATATGTTAATACGCTCAGTCCATGTTTAACAACTACAACGTTGTTTGACATAATTTTGGGACCACTTCACAATTTTACACTTGCAGAAGAAGTTGAAACTGTAAGAACACGGTCTGCTGTTGTCCTAGGAACATTTTGTCTGGCAACAAGAATACAGAGTAGGAGCTGGTCATGCAAGTTGTACAGTCCAAGTGCAAGTTCACGATTATCAAAAAATTTTAAGAAAAAAACGTGGAATAACTTAGTAGAATTTTTGTAAATGAAATGTGACAACTCTGAAGTGAAACTGAACAAAGATAATGCAACATCAATGTCAGATATTGCTCTAAGTGACTTAAAAGAGAGTGGAAAGGGAGTCTTTGGTTTCTGTATTCAGACACCTGCTCTGTAAGGTATCCATCATACTGTCATTAAACTTAAATATATTCTAGTGGGAGTGATTTTTAGATTATTTCAAAATAGAACAATATGTAAAATCTGACTCGGTTCCTTCTAAAAATTAAATTTTCTATCCATGAACTAGTAAAAAAGAATGGAATTTTGAAGTGGCAGTTAATTAAGTTCACTTTTAATTATGTTTTAAGCATGTTTTTCTATCCACTGATTTCTAGTTTGAGCCTTGTAGATTAAATTCCAACCATAAAAAAAAAAAAGAAAAAGGTAACTAGAAGGTAGTATTTGTTAGGTGCTCTTGGACAACGCTGGACATATTGGTGTAATCAAACATGTGTCTAGCCTGCTTTTTTTCCAAAATTTCAGCTTCCTGAATGTTAAATTTCTTCATGGTAGTACCTTTTAACTCTTTGCAACTTGTTCTCATACGAGTATTTCTCTTTATAATGCTTTGATTATAATAATTCCCTTTTTATTGTTGAAACCTTAGATTCCACAATAGTTGGGAATATTACTTTTCTTTCATTTTAATCTTAACCTTTTACTCCTTAAGATTTGTATTTTTTTTGTCTTTTGAGTCTTCCATAGTCTGTTTCTATCTGATGCTGGGGTGCCCGGACTCTGTGGTGGCCTGATCACCAGAAAAGGAATAATGGAGCATATCAGGATGTGAATGCCAAAATGCAGACTTTTCCTCTAATATAGCTTGTAGCAAGTTCACATAGAATTTTCTGTCTCTTGTTGTTTGACTTTGTTCAGTACCAGTGCTTACAAATATCTGCTACTATTTAATACCCATTATGTGTGTCTATATATATGAACAAAAAGACTTGATAATGTCCTGTGTTACAGAAAGATAAAAGGTACAAGTGGAATACTTGGCATTAGTACCCCACCACATCATCTCAGGCAAGCAGAGCTGAGTTAAAGGATCTTGTTCTAGAGCAGGCTTTTCTATTCCTGCCTCAATCATAGCAGAAACAGCTTATATAAATCAGTAAAAGAAACGTTTCGTGCCAGATGTGTATCACTTAAAAGGCCATGTCCCACTGAGTGGAGTTGACTACAAATAGCCACTCTATTTTTTTTTTTCCATTATGCGTTTCAGATGTTTTAAAAATATGAATCTACTTTAGACTAAAAGCAATTTTCCTCAAATCAAGGTGTAAATACTTTTCAAATTTCAGTGTAAGACCAACATTCTAGTCTATGCAATCGCTTTGAGATCAGCAGTGGTCTGGCATCATAACCTTGTAGCACTTATTCTGGCTCTGTCAGTTGCTTTGCCATTAGAGCATACTCTCATACATCTTACAAAATACAGGCTGGACACTGAACCCAGGGGTTCAGTATGATCACATATGCTTTAAGGAGGCACAGAGCACAGTACAGAGCAATGTACTACAACTGCTACCCTCAGTGAAGGTGGAAAAGTTTTTAAGTCATGATAGCTTTTGAAATTATGCACTTAGATTTCATAAAGACTTATTTTTTTAAGGTCAATTTTTTAACATGATTAGTCAGAATGCATGACAAAAAAAACCCACCAACCAACTTATAGACTATGCTTCCATCCCATTTTCATAGGCTGGGTGGAGAAGAGCGCTAGAGTTGACAGTACAGTTGAGAGATACAGGGTGTAATGTTGATCTCAGTCTTTGTGGCACATTTTCACTGTGAACATCTGTGATTCCAGACAATAGCATATGGGAAGGTATTTTATCTGTCTTGGCATCCAGAGCATAGGTGCTTCATAATATTCACAGATCTGGGCTGCAGTTCGTATGTAATTGATATTTGACTCTAATTGAAGGGGAAAAAGCAAGCCTATCTTGAAAAGGTAACTTGGGGATCCACTGCCTGTCTCAGAGCTTTATTTGCGTGTATTTTTGTTCATGTTTTCCCTGCTCTGATTTATTTCTTAACTTCTCTTCTTTAGGATTTATCTTCTTTTATTTTCTTTTTCTCTTCTGTTATAAAACCTGATAGTTGAAAAATTACCTCACAGATTTTTCTGTTTCTAGTATCATTAAGGAATGCAAAGGGTAGTATTTCCCCCCCACCTCCACTCCCCGGTATTGTGTCTGAGGTTTTGATTTTCCTCAGTTGTTTACTGGCATTATCAGCCATCTCTGATATTACACAAATGAAGCATAGAGTCTTTTGGAAAAACTTACTGTATGACAAGTGTTTTCACTGTGAGTGTAACTTGCAGCTCCTTAGCAGTACTGTCACTCTCCCCTTTATATTCTGATCTTCTAAAATGGTAAGAATTTAACTGTATCTTATGTTCTACTTCTCTCTCCCTTCTTAATTCTGTGTGATATCCTGAATTCTGTACAGGATTTCACTTTTTTGAATCCTAGATTATCCTTCATTGTAAATAAATCATCCTTTATCGTAAATAAATACACGTATTATATCTAAATCCAAATTTTCAAACACTTCTTATCTTTTTACATTTTCTCTCTCATTTTCCCCTTTTTCATCCTCTAAAAAGTGTCTGGAACCAGCAGAGTAATTTATAACACTCATGTTTCTTTTTCATTCCTTTGAATGTTTTGGTAGTTTTGAGTGGTTAGTATTGTGCAAGTTTAAAACTTCAAGCTATTCAATGTAATTGCATATACTAGGGAATAATTTTGATTCATTAATTGAATAGTGAAATAATAAAACATTGTGTTATGTGCCAAGTTTATGGTGTAACTTTTTAATCAGAATTTGACTCTAGCCTTATATAGCCAAGGGAAACTTAATGAAAGTAAAATCTGATATTGAAGCAAATAATAAGGGAAAACTATGTTGTATTTCATGTATGTGAACTTCCTGTATGTATTCAGTTAACTTATGACTACTTCTGATGATTTCAATAGATTTCGTATGCTTCAAATGAAAATTAGTTTTGTTGAAGTCTGCAGTTGCTTGTGTTTGCCTTGAATTTGTAAGTCACGATACAGAAAGTAGTACAAAAATTGTGTTACCCTACAAGTAAAAAATAGAGGGTTTATAGGGTACTACTCTTTCCCAACTGGAAAGCAGTTTTTTTGCTTTAATTCTCACTGTGCTGTCATATTCCCTAGTTATACTGCCAATTTAGTCCTGATTTCTGCCCACTGAAAGAAAACTGAGCTATTTTTAAAAGGGTTTTTTTTCCTGTGTATAATTCATCTTTAACTCTTTGTAGCACTAAAGAAAAATAGGGTTGCAGTCTACCTCAACTGATTTTGCAGGTTAAATAGATGCCAGCTGTTTTTATTTTCAGTTTTTATTGGATTGCTTAAAGAGTTGTGAGAAATGTTTAAAAAAAAATGACGTTGCAGAAATGTGTTATGTGGGAAAATTTTAAATGCTCATGAGCTTTGAACAGGTGTCCCTGTTTTCTTAGTCTCAGACTCCGGCTTGCTCTCCGAAACTCCATTACTAAAAATTACTCCACCTCCAAAACCCCATTACTATTACTAAATTGTACACATAATAGTACATTACCTGTACTATTTAGAATATCTGTTCCTCAGAGTAGAATTCTTTCCTAGCACAATATTCTGGAATGCCTATAGATGAAGTAATGTTGCTGACACTTGCTTACGCAGTAGTTAAAAATTCAGGGCTTTGAAATGTCTTTTGGCTGTCTGTTGGATATTTGTATGTTTGTAATCAAGTGCATCTATTTGGTAAAATGTATGTGGGGACTGAAAGGGTGCCCTGCAGCCTCAGACAGTCCATCAGCTCAGTGATGGAGAGGTTATTGAGACCACACTAACTAGAGTCCCAGTCATTCTCACAGTCCATTCACCTCAAATTCCCCCAGCATCCAGAGTTACTGTATTAGGGGCGTTAGAGGGTATATTTGTGCCAGGTATGTGTAAATCTTTCCTGGTTTGACTGGTTTTTTTGAACAGAAGGAGCGGTGATTTTCCTCAACTGTCAACGCAGACCCTCAGCAATCATAATTTTCTTCGTGGGCATGTATGTGTTCAGATCATTGGAGAAATGTATTTGGAAGAATATTCTGCTTTGTTGGGTTTTTTCTCCCTGTCCAACCATGCAGATGTCCTGTTTGTTTCAAATAGCAATAATTTAGGAAGGATATGCTTTATCCATGTTGCCAGCTTTTGAAAATCATGTATGAACATACTCAAATTGGTCCCCCCAAAAAGCTGATACATGTTTCCTCTAAAATGCTGAGATTGGGTTTGCCCACTCCAGCTCTTTCACAAATAAGTTTATTTCAGCTCTTAATCTTTACATTAGTACATGGAAAAAATTACTTGTGTGGTGTGGCCTTCAGCGGCTGGGCAGGAGTTTTACCTGATAGCTCTCTGTGTGCTTTCCTGCCAGACTTTTATACTATTAAAAAGTTGGTTTTTTTTTTTTTCCTAGGTTGAGCACCTTTCTGATCTGTGACTGACGAGCTGGTTACATGTTTCTTTCATGACATGTCACATATCCATAATACTCACTTCGGAGTTTTTAAAGTCCTGTTCAAACAACAGAAATAGGATTGCTGTCCATGGCAGCAGCTGCTCCATGAGCAGTATGGTGTAGAATGATAGAGGTTGTGTGACTTCTGTCCATCTGCTTTGGAAACAAATCCTAGATTTACACAGTTTCCCCACTCCCTCCAGTTTCATTGAAGAAACTCATCTATGTGCTGAGGGGGGTCTGTTCTTCTACAACTGCTGTTCATTGTATGTAGCAGTTACCTCTGGGTGACAGTAGTTTTTCATAAGTGTCTGCTTAAGTGATATGTGTCACTCCTTACTTAGAAACTTTCTTCTCATTAGTGTTAAAGAAGGTTGAAAACAACTTTGAACACTTCTGTAGATCTTTAAACCCTACGTACTCTTTCAGACAGTTCTTATTTGACTCTTTGGATACGTTTCTTGTCCAAAGCATGTTGTCAATTGATTCTTTTTCATATTAATAAATAGGTTTCAGCTCCTCAGTCAGTTGTTCCTAAGAGTTTTAAAAAGATTTGTCTGTGTAATAGTATCTGCAAATCCTCCAAGCAGATAAAAGCTTTATGCTTAGTAATGTGCTTTTTTTGACATGGGATATAGCTTTCAACAAGTACCATAAACTATGCTGCCAAAACATTGCATTTCTACAGTAATTTAAGTGTATATACTCTAGACCTTTTCTTATTGTAGGAATCTCACCAAAAAAACCCTGCAGCTATAATGCATTCTGCTGTCTCAGCACACATATCTCACATGGACTTGTTCTAAAACACTTGCAAAAAGAATAAAAGAACTTCCAAAATGCTTTAAAATTGCCATTAAGTCTTCAGATTATTTCAGCCATCAGTTACAGTAGAATAATTAAAACACTACTGTAAAATATTAATCATGGTAATGTGACAGAGCCTTAGTAAGACTTTTGGAAGAGCTGGCCTATATGTAGACATGTATTTAGCCATTGAGCAATATGGGAAGGCATGGATGAAACATAATGAAGTTAAAAGGGTTTTGCATATTTGACTTAGAATATTATTTGCGAGTGTTTCTGCTATAATATTTAGGTATTTTTGTTGTAAATAATCCCAATATAAATTAATTTAAGGAAATACTTTCTTCATCTATTGTATTCTTTAGACTGTGCTTGATATTTCATAGCATGTCAGAAACAATGCATAACCTTTTTAATTAAGTGCACCTTCCTCCCCCTCCAAGCTCTTCTCTTTCCTCTAAAAGAAAATAAGGAGAATAAAACAGAATGAAACAGGTTTCAGTTGAAAAATAAAACAAACACAAAGATGATGAGCCAAATGAGAGCTTCTAAGTAAGGATTAGAGGGCAGACCACTAGAGGTGACACAGTAATGGGCAACTGCTGTTGGCTACCTTATCAGGAAGAACAATTACATGAGGCCTTTTACAGGTAGATAGCTGTAAGTAGCTTTATATTTACAGAGTCTGGTCCTCATCGGGGACTTCGACCACCCCAGAATGTGCTGGTGGGGCAACATAGCAGGGCACCAGCCATCCAGGATGTTCCTGGAGAGGATTGATAACTGACCTGAGTGACAGCGGAGCCAATGAGAATAGATTCTCTGATGGACATCATAGGAGGAGGATGTGGTTGTGGATGGGAAGAGCAAAGGCAGCCTTGACTCCAGTGACCATGAGATTGTGAAGTTCAGGGTCCTGAGGGGAGGGAGCAATAAAAATGAAGCTCACAACCCTTGACTTTAGGAGAATAGACTTTGGCCTCTTCAGTGATCTGCTTGAGTAAGTCCTATGGGATAGGGCCCTAGAGGGAAGAGGGTTCCAAAGAAGCTGTTTAATATTCAAGGACAACCTCCTCCAAAGTCAAGAGCAGTCTCTCCCAACTCATGTGCAATTCAGCAAAAATCCAGGATATCTATTAATGTATTGGATATGGTAGTAAAAGGCAGACCTTAGAGGAGAAGGCAGTGTCCTAAAAAATCTGGAAAGATGAATTAATATTCCTCATCTGTCTGGAAGAAATACATGTGACAACAAACGGGCAAAATTAATCTCATAATGTCGTTAATCAACTATAAGGACTTGTCTGCAATACCAAATGAACAGAATGGACATGGAGAAACACCATGACTTTGGTAAGACCATGCTACAAAACTATTAAGTAGCATGGGTTCCAATTAGTGCTTTCCATGGGTTTCTTACTCCGTGAAGTTTTTACATGGACCATTTCCATTACATGGAAGAAAGAATCTGCTTCACCCACAAGTGGATGGATAAGAATTTAGGATTCATTACGTTACTACGATCTGAAGAACTGTAGGTCACTTGTCTGTCATAACAGACTTTACAAGAACTGTCTGTATATAGAACTTGTTCTGCTGCACTTATGTTTAAAACAATAAAATACACGCTTTTGACTGTCTTAAGTTGGAAAATGATTAGTCACAGCTTCCCATCTATGAAGTAGGTCTTCCTTTTTCACCCGTTTAGTTGCATAGCTTGTTCGTGCTTTGCTTTTATCATGCTTATCTAGAGAACGTAGGCAAGTTGGTTGAACTACAGACTACAAACGTTAATTCCCATCCCAGTGTTTTATGACTTCAAAGGTTGCCAGTGACAATATTTGTCAGTTTAGCTCACATGGAGAGCTAGTATAATTAATTTGTACGATTTTGCTTTGCTGTTTTGAATGTTACTAATATGCAAACCCACGGCCAACCTGACAGAAATCTGAGATTGTTAATGAAGTATGAAGGTCGTCACCTGTTGGTCTTTAATTTAAATCACGAGTAGCTCAATGGGAATTAAATCTTCTACATAATGGATATTTAGGAGCTCCTACTTAAAATCAATGAGTCCTATATGTTGTTTTCTTGTAACAAATTCACTGCCATGCTGTTAGATTGTGAACTCCCAGGATTTCGACTGTCTTTATTGTGTTTACATGTACATAAATACCTCTTCACTGCTGAAATTAATTGGGCCATAAAGCAAAAATCACAATTTTTTTTCTTACTATAAACTTGTTTAATCGCAGCTGCAGTAGACCAGAAAATACAATGAATATCAAGGATTACTCTTTATTATTTTGCTTTCTGTTTTATGGTTTTTTTATGGTTTGTTTGTACTTCTTTTTTTCAAAAAGACTTTATGGGGTTGCTAACACTGTAGTAGGACAACTTAAGGAAAAAATAAATAAATTTAGAGGAAGGTACTTTTTATGTGTCACCTTATTGTTGGGATACTTCTGTATTCTTTTTTAGAGCAGTTTTATTTTTCTGAATGTAAAAATAATTTAAGAGCCAGAATAAAGCCCAGTGTCTTTGGGCCACTTGTCCAAAATAATCTTTAACTTCATTTTTCATTCTTCTCAGCAGCCTCTTTCCTTAAAAGGCACCTAAAATAAATTCACCTTATTTTTTTTTTTTTTTTTTAAGGAAGCTATGGTTCTTGTTTTACTGTGTCTTGAGGAGTAAGACACCAAAATATATCTCTGTGGCTGAGAATTTTGAGACAAAGCATAACTTAGGTGTGCTTCATTGCAGCATGGACTTCAATGCACTACAAATTAGCTAGAACTGTTTTCATTCATAAATGTGGTCACTCTGTAGAGCACTTGGGTAAGGAGTAAGAATTGTGAGTTCCAGGTTGTCCTTAGTCTGTTCTCCTTCTTAGAATAATGTTCTAATCACCTGATTACTAGAGTTGCCTTTAAATTTGAGTCATTGTACTGCAAAGAAGGCAGGATATTTGTGGTCATAACATATGAATTTTTCTGATGGGCTATGTTGAGGCTGCAGGATGTTTGGGTGTATTTTCCATTTTGCAGTGCATAAGAATTTTCAGTCTAGCAAAATTTTTCCACTAACAGAAATAAATGGTTGTCACTTCTCTAATTATGGCTAAGCAGTAGTTAATGCTTGCATTGCAGCTGGACTGCAGTTCACATCTATGAAAGCTTTTGTATGTTCCTTTATTCTTCTTTAGTCTATAATGGAGAACTTTGAATTGTTCATTTGTAAAAGCTCAGTACGTTAATAAATGATGGTGTTAACTACCTTTTCAGCGTAAAACACAGATAATAGAGTCCTTTCATGTGTGTATTTGAGTGAATATTTTAAATTCTCTTTTTTCTTTACTAGGAAAATGTTCTCTGTAGGGTTTAATTTTTTAACCAGAAACTACTAGCTAGAAGCTAATTTGAAGCATCAGGAGCCAGATGATAACAAAATAGGGTAAAAGGCAACAAATATAATTGCTTGTCTGCTGCTTATAGATTATCTAAAGAGCAGCAGTGAAGTTGACACTTAGTTTCTGAGTGGCAGCTGTGAATTTTACAATTATCTTGTCCATTTCCTGAAAACTGTAAGCATCAGCAACTGTTGGCATGCTCAGGAAAATGGTATTGCTGGTTTATCTGTTTTTCTTTTGAAAGATTATCACCACCTCTGCTGTGTCTGAAAATTGTTCTAAAGGAAAACTTCAGTTTTTCTAAAATTTGTGTCTTGCTTTGAAAGTGAGTTGTTTTGAGTCACCAGTGTTTTAATATTTTTTTTTTTTTCTTCTCTATGGTATTTCATGTTTAACATTCTGTCATGGTTTAACCCCAACCAGCAGCTAGGACCACTCACTCCTTGTAGCTGCAGTGGGGAAAAAGAATTAGAAGAGTAAAAGTGAAGAAATAAACCGAAATCGTGGGTTGAGATAAAGGCAGTTTAAAAGCTCAATCAAAAGCTGAGCATGCAAGCAAAGCAAAACAAGGAATTAATTCACAGTTTCCCATGGGCAGGCAGGTGTTCAGCCATCTCCAGGAAAGCAGGCCTCCATCACATGTAACAATTACTTGGGAATGCAAACACAATCACTCCAAATGCCCCCCTTCCTTCTTCCCCCAGCTTTATTACTGAGTGTGATGTCACACAGCATGGAATATCCCTTTGGTCAGTTATGGTCAGCTATCGCAGCTGTGTTCCCTCTCAACTTCTTGTGCCCTCCCAGCCTAGTCACTGGTGGGGCGGTGTGAGGAGCAGAAAGCTTAGCAACAAAGCAAAACCCACCTGTGTAATATCAATGTGGTTTCTCATCCCAAATAACATCGTTCTACCAGCTGCTAGCAAGACAGTTAACTCCATCCCAGCTAAAATCATGACACATTCAGGCATGACTACAGAATACAGCTGAACGTGTTACAAAGAGTGATTTGAGTAGAATTTGCTTAGATTTTACAATCTGAATGATCACTACAACCCACACCCATGAAACAATGAACTTTCATAAAAGACAAATTGAATAGAAGCAAAATGGGGATTTCACAAGGACAGAGGGAATGTGGAGACATTTTCATTCCAAGGTATGTCACCTGGGTTATAATTGGCTCTAATTAGCACACAGTATTCAGCTATAAAAATTCTTTCCTTGAAGCTCAGTGACACTCAAAGACACAAAATTTCTTCCTACCTTTGAAAACATCAAAGAAAGTGCTTCCAATCTGTCTTTTACAACTGAAAGTTCTATGACCAGTGCAGGAAAGTTGCAAATACAACAAGAATATTGATGTCTGGCTGGAAGAACTCTTTAAGAGTTAATTGGTCAAAACAGTTTTCATTGTCTACAATTAAAAATATATCTGCATATATCAACACCAAATTCTAGTTATACTTTCAGAAATAGATAAGAAAAATGATAGACTTAAATAAATGTGATCGGAATCAACTTGAAAATGTCTCAGTTACCTATTAAGTGGTGTGATGGTGCTGGTGTTTCTTATTTTAATTAAAAAAGCTGGTTTGTGGAATGATAGATGTGATCACATGCAGGTTGTAGAGCATTATTTATTTTTTTTTTTTTTAGCCTGTTATATATATTCATAAAATCAAAGAATCACAGAATATCAGGGATTGGAAGGGACCTTGAAAGATCATCTAGTCCAATCCCCCTGCTAGAGCAGGAACACCTACACCAGGTCACACAGGAACATGTCCAGGCAGGTTTTGAATGTCTCCAGAGAAGGAGACTCCAACACCTCTCTGTGCAGCCCGTTCCAGTGTTCTGTCACCCTCACCGTGAAGAAGTTTTTCCTCATATTTAAGTGTAACCTCCTATGTTCCAGATTGCACCCATTGTCCTTTGTCCTCTCTTCTTGTTTTCTTCTCTTTGAAGGATTTAATTGGTATATCTGTGCAGCAGAACTCTCTGAAATTCTGAAATACCCATGCCAGTGCTAGTTGGTTCCTTCTCGTTAGTATGGGCAAAATGATAGTTGGATGTCTAATTGAAACTGCTTTGTCATTTTTATTATCAACACTCATTTTCAGTTGTTTATAAGTTTTTTTTTTTTCCAAGTTGTACCGTGCAACTTTAACAAGAAACACTTTTGAAAATAAGATTGGTAATACTGCAGATAAACCAGACCAATTTAAAGCAAGTCATAGAATCATTCTAGTCCATGTCCTTGTTAAAACACATTTAACAACATGATGGTAGCTTAATGTGCTAAATGAAGTGATTTTGTCCTAATACCAGAGACCTCATTACAAATGAACTTTTTATAAGTAGTTAATTGTCATGGATTGACAACATAATAAGGATGCAGGTCATGGTTCTAGCAGAAAATAGATGCAGAAGTTAGTCCATCCTTTGATCTGCTCTCTTGCCTTACAGAAAATTTCAATGGTTGATGAGTCAGCCAACACACCATTTTAGTTATGTTCCAGCTTTTTCATCTACTTGGTGTTAATTTTTTTGTTTTAATTTTGGTTGGTTGGTTTGGTTTGTCATAGTTCTCCTTTCTCTGCATAGTCTGGCTTCTCTATAACACTCACATGTCTGTAGATGTAATGCTGGTTGTACTAAAAATGTAGAGTAAAAAGCAATGGAACTCTATTGAAGAAGCAAGAGGATTTTGAGAGGAGGGTACCAACGGTTGTGTTTCATTTACAGTGTGAAAAAATGACACTATCACGTCTTTCTGTTACCTGCACCTTCTTATTTTCTTGTCCTTGTGCTTTATCCTGTAAGATTAGGTGGGTTCATTGACTTAGATCTGGGGCCATCTGGGTCATACCCACTGTCTTAGGAATAATGCAAAATTGGGGATAAAATAAGTGCATGCATTGTATGCAGCACTGAGCTGGAAAAGTAGCTCATCACTGCCTAATGTTGGACTCACTTGCCCAGTGATGCAAGGGTGCATCTACTCACGCAACCTTCTGTCATCTCTTCAGTCCAGATACTAAATTGATTCACGCAAAAAGCTACACAGACTAGAAAACTTATGTTTAGTGATGGATTCTTGACAAACCTCAAGAGGTACTTCTTCACATATGCACTGAGAATGAGAAAAGCATATCAAATGCCTTTGAATAACTTAAGGGTGTTTTTCTAGAGATGGAAAGAAGTTTTTCCATGTAGCTATTGATACTGAAGTTGGGATCTTTGCTTTCAGCTATATAGTGTCACTACAAGATGATTGGGAGATTGCACAACTTTCTTTTAAAAGAGTGTTGGGTATGGAAGCCTATTCTCATCAAATGACAAGTATTACTCATTTAACCTTACTGTTATCTCCAGCTAATTTATTAGAGTTATAGTGCATATACTTCACTGCGATGGCCGTGTTGACTGGCTTGAATATAATGCTTCTCATAGGCAAAGGACTGATTTCTTGCATTCCTTCATATATAGCACAAAACTGGTGAATCGTGGGTAATAAGTGTATGTTGGCTGAGCTGTGATGACAGCTGTTGAACTGGAAAAGGTTTGCATCAAAGTTCTGAGGCTTATGATTTTTTCGTGCGTATTCAGAAAGGTTGCACGTTACATGTGAAGAACTCTGAGGATTCAATCTAAATCACTTGGAAATGAGTGTACACCAAGGTCTCTTTTTCTCTGTGTATGTGTGCAGAATGACTGCTACAATGACATAATCACTGTTTTCCACAATCGCTATATAATTCAAAATGCAGAATGGATGACAAATACAGTAAAGATTTCAAGAACCCCCCTTGTAGGAGGGCAAGTTAGGCTAGTATTTAGGGAAGCTGGATGGCGTTCCTTCTTCTGAAAGGCACGGACAGGATATCAAAGGGAATCAAAAGAAAAAGAAGAGGATGTGTACACCACTACTAAAATATTCCATAAGCAAGCCTAAGCTAGCAGTCACATAGCTTTTAAGTAACTAATGCTGCAGTAATGTTCATCTATGTGCAAAAAAAATGCTTGATTGTCGGTTAAAGGTAGATTTTGCACTTAAAATATGGGATGGATTTCAGCTGAAAGAAATCAGGAGTTTGGTTTAAAATGTTTTGGAATAGATTGATCCACAGAGTTAAAATGCCTTTTTGTACAAATTCTGATTGGTTTTAATGTTAGGTGGGAGTTTTTGGTTTGTATTTTATTTTTTTTTAATTTTCTGTTTCTGTTTTACAGTGTTATGTGGGAACCAATGGGAGATGGTAAAAAGGTTATTTCGTTGGCTGATAATAACATATTATTGTGGGATTTGCAGGAAAGTTCAGACAAAGCTGTGGTAAGAATTTTTTTTTTTCCTAAACAAATCATGAAATACTTGAACATAGTACAAGTAACAACATTCATTCACTAGCCTAGAATTTGCTAATTTGAAAGATTAATTAGAAATACCTTGTTGCCTTTATTGTGGGTGGGGGAAATGAGTGCTCTATCAGTTGTCTTGAATACAGATGTTTAAGGGTAGTATTTTGTATCTGTTGCTAGGGGTTAAATATTTTCATGTTTTCTAGAGTTCCCCTTACTTTCCCACTATTTTAGAGTAAATAATCCAAAATAAAGCAATGGTAATTTGATCAAGTTGTTGATCAATAAAGCTAAAGGTTATTGAATTCAGATAACAGTGTATTAACCCATGTTGATTAATACCATGCTGCCCTCTATTTTAATTTACAATCCTTTTTGTATGAATAAGCATAATAAAAGTTTCTCTATTTACTATGCATTGCTTTAAGTTCTCATTTAGGTATTAATTTAATTTAGTACTCCACTGTCTATTCAGGTTATATCACTCATTGTTAAAAAATTCTTATTCAGGAACATATATAGGAAGGTATTATTAGTATAGATTTCTGTCTGATTATGCCACCTCTTATAGATAAACAAAAAGTTTATTTATTTATGTATAATGACATACATTGTATATAGAAAAATTTGAATGTTTCTAAGTAGAATAATTTAGGTCAGTGTCTGTCCTTAAAAATGGAAACTGATTATACTAAGGATATTATTACTCAGTTGATCTGTTGTCACTTCTTGAATTAATTCCCCATTTTTACTTGATCAGGGTTAATTTATTTTCTTGGGTGCTGCAGAATCAGACCTTTCAATCGGCAGTTGCTCAAAGAGTCAAGATATTGTGTCCATAAACTCTTCCCTGTTGAACCATCTGACTGTGTGCAAAGGGCTGAAGTCTTGAGTTGTTACTGTTTTGCTAGATTTTGCATAGTGTCAATATAATGTAATACAGTTTAATCTTTTATGTTCATAATTAAGCCCTTTGGGTTCCTTCACTAGATGTGGAAAATTTAGCTTTTTTATTTATTTATTTATTTATTTTAACCTGGAACTTTAATTACTGTTATGTTACCTTCCAAGGCTTCTCCAAAGTAGTCTTGTAGTCTTTGGTTTTTTCTAATAATTGACGTTGAGAGTTTCTGAAGACTGGTCTTCAGGAGCTTGACTCTAGCATTGTACCCGTTGGTTTTGCATTACTCCTACACTAGTCAGTATTTATTTTCTAATGCTTGCATAACACACAGGCTTTTTGGAATGCCTTCTTTAAATGTGGTGGGAGTGGTGCTGCTTCCATGCTCTGTCTCTTTGAAGTGCTGGCACTGCTAGACTACTTAGCATTTTCCCTTTCTCCTTCTTTCTCTCTTTATTCAGAGAGGATGGAGTTTTTTTCATTGTCCCAATCACTTTCTCATAACTGGCTTAAATTTCTTCCTGATATCTCAGAAATATGATTTCCTTTAGGATGCTGTCTAGTGTGTTACCAGTCTCTCTATAAGTATATGTGGAAATCTTGTAATGATTACTCAATTCTTTTTTCTTTTTTTTTTTTTTTTTCATTTAATTTTACTTGGGAATCATTTACTAAAATATTGTATGTTATATATTCCTTTTACTATTCTTTTCCTCAGAACTAACCTCCTTGCTCTGTCACACAAGTATTTGTGAGTGTAACTATGACTTCCATTTTCTTTTCCTTCCATCAGTAGAACTGGGATCTGCCTAATTTTGGAGAGGACTAGACTCTTCACCAATCTGTGTAATTTCAGCATGATGTTGGAAATCAGTACTTCTGTCGTCAAAGCAATAGTCAGTTTACTGATCCCTTTAGTATTTCAATTAATGTTCCTTACCTAGAATACCTGTTATTCTGTTACTTTTCAAATATGCCTGTACTGCATCAAATATTGATGGCAAAATAAGGATTCCAGAAGGCAAAGTGATAAAGGAACCGAGAGGATTTAATCTGTGACGTTTGTTATATTTGATATGTTATATCAAATTTGATAAAAGGAAAAAAGGAAAACCAAAAGTGAAATACTGCATCAAAAAACCTGCTTCATCTAATGAAGCTAAGGCTATGAAAGTAGATATTACCAATTTTTGACTGACATCTTCAGAGAGGAACGTTTTGAAGGGTTTGTTAATGAACCTTTGTTTGTAGAAGTTAGGAGCATCATTCAGATTTTACAGGCTTTCAAGAGACCTGATAGAGAATTTGACTGATTTTCTATGCTTCTGTCTAAAATAATTTAGTATCACATGTGAGTGCACTGTAAATTAGTATTGCATGTGATTAAAATTTTCCCTGGAATTAAATGTTTACCTGATGCTCTAGCAATTTTGAGACCTTATGCTCTAGCAAATATGAGTTACACTTAGATGATAGCTCCTTCTTCACTGAGTCAGTGGCCACTTTTATAGTCAAGTTTAATAGTGAAAGTCAATGGAGACTTGATTCCCAGAAAACACATCTCCAGACATCTGAATCTTAAGCCAGGTGAATTTCTTCTACGATGACTGGTATTGCATTTTTATGGAATTTTTGTCTGCAACAAATTTGTCTCAAGCATGTCTGGGAGTTTGAGTTACCCACAACTCAGCTGAACAAGGCTCTAAGGGGAGCAGAAGCATTCTTTAAAATGCCTACCTTAGACTTTCTAGTAAATGAAATGATGACAACCTGAAGTCCAATGTAACAGGCTTTTTCAGGCCTAAAATTAACTGCTATGTATTTCTGAAATCTTTCTAAACTCTATATAGTTCCGTAGGTGGTTTTTTTCCCCCTTTCAATGTTTTTTGCCAACTTGTTTCTTCATTGCAATATTTAATACAGGAATATTTGCTTGCATTTGCATCAAGACAAGCTTCTACTGTTGATCACCCCCTTTACTGTTTTGAGGACATTACCTTCTGGGGTGAAACTAATCTTATGCTCACTGCATCATTACCTTTTGCAATTAAATTAGCTATTCTTTGCCATTTATAATCATTAGCTGAACCCAAGAGAAGCCCTACCAATCCACAAGGTCTTGGTAGATTCTACTGAAAAGATGACAATTAATATTTCTGTATACAGACTTTAGGTCAGATGTCACCAAATCACTAGAACTCTTCCTTGGGTAAATATAATATGATGTGGAACAGCAAATGAGTGCAACTGGAGATGTTAAAATATAAATATTTTTCTGTTTGCCATATATTTTCACAAAGGGGAAGAGTAGAAGTGTGATTTTGCTAATTTTTATCTAAATGATCAGTTAGATTCCTTTTACATTTCTTGTCCCTTCTGGATTCTTTAGTAGCATTTAACCTACAAGTAATCTTAATTCATAACAATCAAAAGTATCTGACAGTGGCATTCCAGGGAAGATGGAAGATCTTGTGGGAAAGATTTCATGGTCTATCTGGAGGAAAGTAATGTATCTGAATATAGGAGGATGTCAGGAATAAGCATGAGATGCTTTCTTGGCAAGGTGGCTGCTGTTTCTGAAGGCAGGAAATACATTATGGACTTCAGCGAAGAACTTTGTGGAGTGCTGCATAATTACTGCAACTAACATGGACATAGATGAATTAGAGGGCAAAAAACTGAAGAAAAATGAAGGAGAAATTACTAGAGAATAGAAGACCAGCTCTTAAAGAGTTGGTGTTGGATCAATTTTGGTTGATGGTCTCCTTAATGGAAGCACAGAAGTAGGAGTGAAATTATTAAAATTGTTGACGACATAAAACTTGGAACACATGATCCATATATAGGAGTAAAAGTATATTTCAAAAGATGAACTTAATCTTTAGTTTAGTTTCTGTATTACAAAGCAGAAAACTTGTCTGTAAAGAATAAAAATATTTTCTTGCTGTGATGGAGAAACCGAGCACTTAAAAACATGTAGATTCTGTGCTTAGCAATTCTGAGAGTGACTCTGGGCTGACAGTGTGATGAGCCTCTTTGAAAAGGCAAGTGGTTGTAACGTGATTCAGGAGACAAGAATGGTTATGAAAGGACTACATGGCATGGTTGCCTGCAGTGGGAGGAATTTAACTCCATGAATTTAAAGTCCTCATCAGTATTTCTATTTGTGTCAATAACAGACCAGAACAACACTCATCCCGTCTTAATGTGAGTCTCAAAATATTCTTCCAATGACTTTGTTTCTGTGGTTATTACAAGGACATCTCTTTGAGGCTGTCTTGAGGTCTTCACACAGTCTCCAGTATGAACAGAATTATGACCTGTTTCTAGTTGATGAGGATATGGTTAAGCAGCAAAAAAACCCCAACACTGTGTATGATTTATCTTGATGAGTATACCAGGAATTAACTTCTTCCAGTTGATACTCTTTAGAAATTCTAAATATTTATGGACTTAATTAAGATTTCTTCACTACCCTGTTTTTATTGAGGAGGCAGTTAAGATCAAATAAACATGTACAATGTAAGCCTATGAATATTTCATAAATGGAATAATAATTGAATGGTGTTACCTAGAACGTACTTGAATGTCCATCAGTTTTACAACCTCTCAGGTAAGATGTGAGAGTTCCTTGATGTTTGTGTGTTTGTGGGGTTTTGTTTTTTAAAATTGTTTTATTTATTTATTCTGTTTAAAACAAAGCTGCTGCTGTAGGGGTAAAAAAGCTAAAATTATTACAGAAAGATTTATTAAAAAATATAATTTTTATCATTTATCTATGGTCAAGTCAAAGACTTCTGGTTTTTCTTTCAAGTAATTTTTAAGTGTTTAAAAAGCCCAACAATGTTTTATGTGCTTCGAATTGTAATGGCAATTTGTGTCAAGAAAGAAAAACAAAGTCATTCCCTTAAAGCAAATGCAGGCTATTGCTATATTGACAAATATTTAGTACATTGCTGCAGTTGTTAAGGCCTTTATATCGAATTGTGCATCTTTTGCTCCTCCTATATAACAACTGATAATTCTGTTTTTTCCAATGAGAAAATTGTGAAATGAAGGAACTAATCCGTGTGCTAGCATTATGGACTCTTCCAAGTCGATTGATTTTAATGCACAGAAAAGAAAAAGTCATGTTTTTAGCATTTTTATGCTAGCCCTTATTTTCTCATAAAAACATCGCTTGAGTGTTACTGGTAACCATTTATACATGTTAAAAAATGTAGCATTTACTTTACTTTGGTACTTATTTGTTATCCAGGAAGATGTTAAATGAATTTTTAAATTAATCAAATTAGCATTAAAACATTCTCTATTTTCTAAATAACTTATTCTTGGGAGGTGTTTTCTAATGCTTTATGTCAAAGAGTGTTTGAGAGAAACAACTGACCTTCCAAATGCATGACATAATTATTAATTTTTAGTCATTCTACCTTGGAATTGGTTTATGCATTAACAGCAAAACAAAAAAACCCCACAAACCAAGCAAACCAAACACCGCCACCACCACCCCCAAACCCTAAGTTGTGCCTATCAAAACTCAATTGTTAGATAAGGATAGTTTGCCGAGGGAACAGGACCAATGATTTCCAGTTACCATTTAATGCAGAAGTCTATAGAACTTTACAACAGGTCCTCTAGCGCTATTTTGCATATGTTGTGAGACAAGAAAAGTTGAAAAATTATGCCATTTGTCGTCTTCAGTTCAAAGAATGGTTATGCTAGTCCATATCCTAGTCTGTCCAGCCCCAGTATCCTGCTTGAAATGGTGGTCGTAGCAGATGCCAAGAAAAAAATTCAATGGAGCAAACGGATTGGATACTTTGCTCTTAACACTGAAACAATCCTCTACTCTTTTCAGTCCAAGGATTTTTCTGAGCCTTGTTGTGTTTGTCTACTTAGTGTAACCCTTAATTGATGTTTTTTTCCAAACAGTTTCCTATTCTGTTCTTGGACATAACTAAGGTTTACGTATTCAAGTGTCTTTTGTCAACGGTCCGTTGGGTGGAGAACCACCATTTTTTTCTGTTTACTGTTGAATCTGACTTCTGCCTGCTTCATTCAGAGGCCCGTAGCTCTTCTTATGGAAGAGAGCATGAGCAATCGGTTCACTGTCCCCATGCTGCTTCTGTTTTTTTCTAGAGAATTTCTGTACCATCTAGAAATTAATATATGTGGTTTGGGTTCTTTTAAGGATACGGCTCATTCTTTTCTCTTTCCAAATTACAAGATCAGAATTTGAGCAGAGAAAGAAGCATCTTGGTCCTTATGATGTTTTGATAAAAATAAGTTGGAGCAATTGATGTTTTCATTTCAATACACAAAAATCAGTCTTTGAATGCTAGGATAGACTTTTTCTTGTTCAGATACTTTGCTTTTGTAAAACCCCTTCCTTCATTGAGGATAACACACACAGTTCTGTTCCAATCATATTACATTGCTCAGGTTTTTTCAGAACCTTTTATTTCAAATCATTGCTCTCAAGCAATTGTAGTACAATATCATAGTTCCCTTTTATTATATTGTTTTTATGTCACCTGCTTTAGGCACTGACCCACTTATGAACTTAAATCCATCCATAACAATCTTACACTGCTCAAGATTTTATTTTGTCCAGACGTTTTTTCTAAAGTCGGCATGTGATCCTTGCACGATGCAAGAAGAATAGCTAATTCTGTTGTCTAAAAATAGACATCAAATCTTACTCTCTCCCTCTTTTTTTTCCTTACTGTAAGCCACATTTTGTGTTTATAAAATATCACTGTTAATTGGTTTCCTTCAGTACCCAGAGCTGCATATTTTCGTCTTCTGAGCAGCACAAATCCAAGTCCTCGTGTGAGAGTAATGATTAAAATATGCCTTTGTCATGTTTTTCTTTCCTTCTGCTGTTAACTTTTCAGTCTTCAAAGTGGAGAGAAGAGTTAGAGAAGGTTTGCTTACCTGTCTGTATATTTAGGCTAAGTTTGGGTTTGGTTGTGTGGGTTTTTTTGTTTTGTTTTGTGGGGTTTTTTTTTGGCGGGGTTGGGGGGTTGGTTGGTTTGTTTTTTGAACCTGCATTTGTGATTCCAAACTACCAGCTTTGTTTCCTTTAAGCTAATTTCTTAGATTTCCAGGAAGGAGACTTGAAGAATTCCTTCTGTTACTTAGGGATTATGCTCCCTTACTTCTTAGCTTTCCTTTAAATCCATGCAGTTCCTTTCAGGCTTATAGAAGACATGCAGAAAAACAATGAATAAAAACTTATTCAGTAACTTCTGGGATTTAATTTTATTAACAGAAGTCTACCATGAGTTGACTGGGGACTTGGACATCCATAAAAGGAAAAATGTCATTTAATTCCTGCAAGTTCTTAAGAATTGCTTGGGAAGGCAAAGATGATTTGACCAATATAACATGTATGTGATTGTGTTTTCATATGTGTTGTTAAGAAATAGTGCAGGATGCGTGTGCTGGCCTCACCCCTGAACTTTTGACTAAAAAAAAAAAAAAAGAAAAAAAATATCTTTTTATATGTATACATGATACAAGTTGAAATGAAGACTGGTTGGAGTGCTGGAGAAAGCATTAGCTACTGCTTACAAAGACCTTCCCAAAGTCACATTTTGGTTATATGATGCTTTCTGTCTCAAGAACAATTTTGGAAATACCCAATACGAGATACTCGCTTTGGTTGGCACTGTCTTACTGTCAGTGTCAACACTTGCTTTCCTCTTCTCCCCTAAGTCTGAGCTTTGTATGGCCAAGACTACTAAAAAAGCTCAGTCTAATTTTTGAAATGACCAATTCCAGCTCTCTTTCTCTTGTGCTTGTTGGAATCTAGTATGTGTCAAAAAACCAAGTGCTGTTTGGTTTATTATCCTGCATCCAGTGTCATGTGTAGTATTTTTCTTTATATACATTAAAGACTTGCAAGTTCTAGAAAGGCTTTCAGACAGCTTTTGTACTTGAAGAATGGTTCTAGAGGAGTAGGTTTGGCCACAGTGTTACATCACTCATTAACATGTGAGCCATATATGATCTTGCATGCTGGAAATTCTACGTTCTTGAAGCACTTCTTAGGTAGCCTAGGCCTCAGTGGTAGAAGGGCTGTAATTGCTGGATTGTTAATCTGTATGCTAAATACATGTGATGTTCTTGGTGAAACTGTAACAGTAAAATGTTAGCAAAATACAGAAATGGACATTAGTCCATATACAAAGAGATTTAAGCAGTCTTGTATTGACAGCCTGTCTTTCTGTTGATGTCATTAAAGTTTATCTGAGCAGTATGTATGCTTTAGTCTTTTTCATCCATCAAAGTGTAATATTTCTGCTGAGAAGTCTTCTTGTGATGTGTTAGGATTTAGGTAAAGGAGAGAAACGACCCAGCGAGATCCAGTGCAGTAATCTGCTTTTGTGAAATACCTCTTAATGAAACATTTTGAAATATGGCCATTGTGTGAAAGACGACCAATTAAGTCTCGTGTCTGCCTAGCTGCTTGAAATGTCTATAAATTTTATATTTGATTAAAATGCAAGTATTTTGGTTTTCCTTCGCCTCTCCCCCCTTTAGATATTGATGGGTTTCAGTAGGTGATTAGAAGTAAAAGTAATTTGATTAGAAGTAAAAGTAATTTGCAGTGTCTGCAGCTTCATTTTTCCCGTGTTCACGTGGAATTGGAGTATAAATTGCTGTGCAGCCTCGAAGAGAAAGTTGATTACTTTGTACCTTCTTTTTATTAACTGTGGAGATGCAGAGGTGGTTGCTCAACAGCAGGCAAACCTGGGTTTGGAACTGAAATCTTTAATTCTTGCAGGTTGTAGATTTGTGATCTAGTACCTGCTATTATTTTAATAGACACTTATGTGATGACATGGGCACCTGTGCCTGTTTTTTTTTATTTTTAAAAGCCGCTATATATTTCTCGAAGAGTCTTTGACACTAGTTCTGTTTCTACTGATAAAATTTGCCCTTCTGACAAGGAAAAACAGTCTTGTAAGACTGTTCATGAAACTAAATGTGTGTGCGTTTAGTGCAATGTGCCCATATTGCCTATCTACTCTTTCAATAAATGATCTGAAACTGTTTATTTTAGTGATTAGGACTGTACTACTTTATAATTTGTGAATATAATTCACTGCAATAAGCCTTTGTAAAAATTACTTTGTGAGATATAAAATCAGCTCTAGCATTTAATCTTTTCCAGGCCGTTACACTTGGAACAATAGGCTATTGTGCAGGTTTTGTCTTTGGTGGAACTAGTTTCATTTTAGCATTACGTTTAGAAGCATTGCCAGATTTGTTTCATTGTTTTAGCTTTCTAGTTCTGCTGCCTTGGAAGGGAAAGGACAATTGAAATTTACTTCTGGAAGATGGAGTCCCCACCACAATTGTACACAGATTGCAACAGCCAATGATACCACTGTTCGAGGATGGGATACACGAAGCATGAGGTAATGAGAAATTTCAGTCGTGTTCTCTAAAAGAGACAAATCTCCTTTGGACATATATATTTTTTTTAAAAAAAAAAAATTATTTATTTCCATTGCTCCTAATCTTTGTGTGTTGTGATTTTTTTTTTTTTTGAAAGATCAGAAATATGGCAAAGTTAACATTTATAAAGGAATGCTTGGGGTTGCATAGCTGATATATTTACAAGTTAGTAACGGGTTTTCTCTGTTTTCCCTCCCTCAGCTTCAATTCTAACCTGTATATTGAATTTTATTGAAGCATGTACTAGTCTCAAGATGATTTTCTCAATGCATAAGTATTATCCAAATTAAGCTGTTCTGTAATTCAACCTGAAAATGATTTAACAGCAGTCCTGACTATGCTATGAACTGTCTTCATAGCATACTATTTAAAGATAGCTTCAATCTCTGAAGGTAATTCACAGGTTAAGTTCAATCTTTTCTGATTTTAACAAGTAGCATACTGTACTATATTAAAGATTGTAGCAGGCTAGTTATATAAAGCTACTGAATCTATCAAAGTCATAATCAAATCAATTAAAGCTTTGAATATACCTAATAAGGTGTTTCCCCCCTTCTCAGTTGTGATTTTGATAAGCAAAGGAGTGATGTTGTGCACATCTGTTGCCATGACTACTAAAGCCTGTGCAAGCTTTTTTAAGATACGCTTTATCCCCTTAGCACATAGTAATTTATCACTAAACCGAGAAGACTGATGTCTTGTAATAACTTTTGTTGCCTTAAAGGGGGATGACTTTAAATTTAGTTCTATGGTTCCTGCCAGCTCAGGGGTGTAGCAATAAATCCCCGCGTTTGCCAGCCTTATGTACTTTTGCCAAAAAGGTTTATTTATTTTAAGAAACAGAAGCTAAAAATACAAATATAATAATTAAAAGTCACTTCCTGTATGCTTGTCATCAGGTTTGAAAGTCTGTTTCTTTGCCTTGTAAAAAGATATATAAAATAATCTAACTTGATATATATTTGTATATCTTTTTTTTTCATTTACGAAGACTCCTTTAAACTAAGTGTATAAGAGAGGAAAGAAAGGTCACAGGAGAAACAGAGGGTTTTTTAAGGTTTTTAAAATGTTTTTGTATTCATCCTTTTTAAACATATAGTATGCAGACCTTAAGAATAAAGACTGTGTTTCTAAGTAGAAAATGTTAAATATTGTGAAGTCTGCTTCATGCTCTTGTCTCGTTAGAAGAAGCATCTCTATCTTGCATTAAATGAATACTCTGAGTAATTTTTGTGAAAGATAGATAGTCCAGATATTAACAAGATCCTCAGTGAAAGGGTAGCTTGGTTAACAAAATCAAACCCCACAATTCTAATTACTTTAAATGAAGTTCAGGTTAGGTAGTCCTTGAACCAATTTACAAGTACTAGGCTATGCCAAAGTGCTGTTTGCAATGTACTTGAAAAATACGTGCAAGAATAAGCCTCATCTGCTATTACACTGTAATATGTCTAGAATCATGTGAATATTTGATAATGACTAGTTAGGCTAGAAGTGGGAGTTTCAAGTCAGGGCACTATAAAACTGTGGCAGTGTAAGAAGCAAAAAATGAGAAGGGAAAAAAAAATCAAGGACAGAAAACTGCTATACCACAAGCAAACAATAGGAGAGGAGAGATACTAAAGAAGTAGCTGGAACAGCTACGTCTGTGGAGTGCGATCATGATATCTGTAAGATAGAGGGGATAAATGATTTTTCACACAGCAAACAAAGAAAGGGACAGAAAAAAGAGTTTGGTGGGAAAACTCGTAGTCTAGACTGGTAAGCAGTTTTAATCGGAGAAGAGCTTGTGAAGTAGAAGAGACAGACACTAGACTGAATGGATTTAGAGAGAGAATTCTATCATGAAAATTCGGACTCTATGAATAAATTCTAAAAAAATATGGAAGAGGAATATGAGAAAATGGGTCCAGTAGATGGACAAAATGTTCATGTAGTCTGGCCTTAATCTCATGAGGTAAGGGGAAAATTCAGTGTAAGTGTTTATTGCTGTAGGTAGGATGGTAGAGTGAAAGAAAAGAATATTCGTATTTGGGAAGGGAACAAGTAGTCAGAATAATAGTTCAGTTGGAATAAAGGCTTTCATGGTAAGCACTATCAAACATACAGTGGACAGTGGTATTTCATTAAAAAAAAAATGCTCACAAATTGTTGATGGTTTCTAGTGAAGAGTGTAGGAGACTATCAAATCTAAGCAGAACTTTGGTAGATGGTGGTTTTGCAAAAACTGGTAGTGCAGTATTGGAAACAAAAAAAAAAATCCCCCAAACCGAAGTTTTGGAGGTGAGGTAGGGAGACAAACTGAATAAAACGTTTTGAATAAGGATGTTAGGTTGTCAGCGGTATTCCAGATGTGCTCCAAAGTGGTCCAGATGCACGAGTATGCACGTGGCTGAGTAGTTCAAGGGCCGCAGGTAAATAAATCAGCGATAAATGCCAGAGCTCAAGAAGGTAAGCTCAAAATAGAGCAGTGATAATAACTGTTGTTCATATCTGCTGCATCTCAGCTTTTCATATGACTTCCGGTTCTCCCTATAAATACAGGATCAGAATACCTGCTTAGGGGTGGGGAAGCTCTTACCTGACAATGCTGTGGTTTAGTAGCAGACATTTCATAAAAGTTGTTAAAAAGCTGTGCTAGAATCATGTGGAGCTACTGTTTCCTTCTAGCTCCAGATGATCCTAATGCAAACAAGGAAGGAGCAAAGCTTCATAGCAAGCTGAGAAATCTATACAAGTAGCTGTTGTTAACAGCTGGGATTTCCCCAAACTGTGCACTAGCAATGGGAACTCTAGGTCTGCGGGTGCTAAGGGGATTATGCAAGTTTCCAGGGAAACAGACTCTTGTCAGTGGAGTGCAGTTAGCTTTTTATAGACCATTTAATTTTTTTAATGTGTTTTACAGACAGATATATTGCATAGAAAATGCACACGGACAGCTGGTACGAGACCTAGACTTTAATCCCAATAAACAGTACTACCTGGCTAGCTGCGGAGATGACTGCAAGGTGAAATTCTGGGACACAAGAAATGTCACTGAGCCAGTGAAGACACTAGAGGAGCATTCCCACTGGTAGAACAAATTATCTGCATGCTGTTTTGTGGGTGGATGGCTTATGTAATTTATTCAGCTAATTATTTTACTGTTTAGGAACAATGCAAACTAACTATGTTTGTGCTGTTGTGAATAATCACTTTTCTGCACAGAAGAAAGGTTTCAATGTGTGAATGTTACTTGTGTGACTGTAAATGAAGAGTTTAGACCATGTTAGTCTAATTGGCAAGAAGCTGTTGTTGTTAACATTGTTAGGAGATGGGGTGCACTTTTGAGAAGCACAGCACAGAAGGTGGCCTGTACGGGCCAGCTGGGGCAAGGTGCACCTTCCCAAACTGAGCCTGGTCTGCTGCGCCTGATCTATCCTGCTGTTGTGGGATGGTTGAAATGCTCAATAATTCAGCCCCAATTTTTTCATGCTCTTTACAGACCTTTAGACCGAATATGCAAGTGAGTTTTTTCATTCTCTGAGATAATATTTAGAGCTTGTATCAGCTGTACCAGGCCTCTACCACTCTGGCCTGTGGCTGGAGTAGGGAAAGAATTTTGTCTGACGTTTGCAGACATCAGCTGTTAACAAAAGATGAGCTGTTCGTATTTTATAAAATTTGGGTTGGAGTAATTCTTGCAAAATAAATCCGGACCCTGAAGCTACTTTGAGGGGAATGAAGATGTGAATTAACAGAAGCAGCATTTGTACTTTTTTTACAGAAGATTAAAAGAAAAAGAATAAAACAAGAACCGTAAGACGTTTGGTATTAACTTGATATGTCAAATGTAAAAATTGAAGAGAAATATAATCCTACTTTTGTTTCAGGGTCTATTTTAAACTTTACTGTAAGAATGTTGTGAGAATTTTGTTTAAAAGGTTATTTCTAATCCATGATTTGCTTTGGGGAAATCTTTATATTTAGAACTTAAATATTTATCTGATTTACTAAATAATTAATTGGCATGTGCCCTCAAGGAATGACACCACTGAATGGTGTGTTTTGTTCTTTGGATTTTTTTTTTTCAAAACTTATTTGTTGAATTGTAAAGACACCTCATGTAAAAGAGATGACATGCCAGCTTAAAAGCCAAATGAAAATAGCAAAAACCAGTCTTTGAAATTAAGCATGGAACTTCTGTGTGTACTTAGAATATTTAAGTCAAAGATCAAATTTTAGTGCTGTTTTTAGAAAAAAATCATTTGACATTGATGCACTACCTGCCAAGAATAGCCTCTTGTTCTTTCTGATTTCATTTCTCAGGGTCTGGAATGTCAGATACAATCATTCTCATGATCAGCTGATCCTTACAGGAAGCAGTGACAGCAGAGTTATCCTGTCTAATATGGTATCAATTTCTTCTGAACCATTTGGGCATATGGTAGATGACGATGAACTAAGTGACCAAGAGGACCAGCATCAAGAAGAGAAGTATGAAGTTTCCTGAGTTTTATGCAGATACCTATAGTTTGTCTTTTCACTGTAATGGTTAACATGCTCTTTTTTTTGCTGATTAGGATTTTTGTATACAGACCGTTCAGGTAAGTAGCTCCAATTCCCACTTCATTCTTCTTTACTCAGAGTCTTGGGAAGAATACACTCTTTAAATCTGAATAGCACGGTCACTGTATGTTCACTGGTAGGATGGTGATGCTGAGGACTAGTCTTGAAGTCCATTGGATCAGTGGGAAGATTCACTTTAAGGGAGCTCTGGATCAAGTCAAGCACATACAAAAATTTGGGTTAAGCAGGAGTTGAAAATCTGCATTTTGCATTTTCTGTGTACATGTTCTAACCTTTAGGAAACATTACCAGTCCAATGGTGAGTTTTTGCATAGGCAGAAGAAAGGAAGTAGAAATACTTCAATTTTTGTATATTTGCTGTTAATATTGCTGACTGCTGTAGAGAACAGTAACTCATCAGACATACTTCAAGCAAAACAGAAAATTGGTTTTGACGCTCTTGGTAGAGAATACTGCATGTTACTGCAAGCATTTGTAAGCACCATACACTTGGGTGTATGAGGAATCACGTATTTTGCATGTGAATTTTGTAGAGATGGGGGTTTCAGTAAAGAGTTAACAGAAATGCTGAAATAATTTTTCATTCTCCGTTTTTAGTTTAGTTTTGACTTTTTCGTTGTGCAATATATGATGCTTATTTTCCTTTCTGTAGTTCTTTATGAATATATATATATGTGTGTATAGGGAGTTCTGCAGATATAGTGTGGGCTGAGGCTTTCTAATTTGGCGACTAGCTTACATGGTGATCCTTACTTTGTACAGGAAGAGTTTGCTGAAGATAATGATACTGAAACTCATGTAAAATATTTTGAGACCAACAGGCTTTAGTTTATATTTTTCTATTCTTTGCAACTGTGAATATCAATTTTCTACATTTATGCACCAAACAGTTGTTTTCGCACTTCTGTTAATTTAATATGCAAACCTGTCTGCAATGAAATAGGCAGCATACCTTCTGGAGAATGATGGGATGAGAAATAAGGAAATTATTAAAAGAATAATAATACCCCAGTTACTCAGCTGTTTGCTAGATGTTTTAATTGAAATTCTAAATAAAGTTCAGGCTTTTTTAAGGTTGCTCTTGCACCTTGATTTACTGATAAAGCTGTAGTTTTACTCTAAATAGTTTTGACATTTTGACTTTACATAAAGTACTTAGAAACCATNGACCATTTTTTTTTTTTTTTTTTAAATCAAATAAGCAAGCTACCCCATATATCGAAATGGTTAATTTTAAATGTACACGATTAGAAGAAAGGTGATATAAATGCCTGGAAAATCAAGGTGTATCAAAGCAAGTTGCTAAAAAGTGGCTCCCATCAACAGTGCATACTTAGTTTCCAGAATGTAACTAGAACCACAGCATTTTAAATAGGATGTACCTTTTGTTTCCTTACCTTTGTCTGGGGATTACAATGTATTCTGCTGTGGATAGAAGATAAATAATGTTAATTATGGAAGTGAGACAGACACTCCTTTTTTTTTTTTTTTTTTTTTAATAAGTATGGTGAGAATATATAAATAGAAATAATTCCATAAGTAAATAGTGTTCCAGATGTTGTATAGTAATTTATCTGGAGTTCTGAATTTCTCTTGATTGTAGACTACGTAGTTTGCCTCATCAAAACACAAATTATTATTTCTAGAATAGGAGGGCTTTGAAACCAACAATATGCAAAGCAATACAAACAAATATAACACATCTTTTCCTTTGGCTGTGGGATGGATGTAAACCACATCATTAATGACTTGTACAGTAATGATACAGAGCCCTTGCCTGTTCCCAGAGGCTACAAGAGTATCAATCCTACGTTTGCTTTTTAAATGTATGCTTTTTAGCTGCTAATTTGTTCTCTATAAAATCTGGGAAAACACACTATCTTTCTTAACATTTGCTTGGTACTGTGAGAGTCTTGATTTGGTTTGGTTCACCACCCCAACGCCCCCCTCCCCAAGTTGAGCTGGAAGGATGTTTGCAAGGTGCTCACCAGCCTTGAACTGTTGCCAGATGACTTTCTATTTAGTTCTGAGTGTGTTTAGGCTTTAGTACCCTTTTTCCTTCTGGAGACCTCTTTGAAGAGTCCCTTGCACTGTTCCATGGATACTGCCTTTTCTGTAAAACAGAAAGTTTTATTGCATGGGTTTGATGGGGTTGCGTGTGTTTGTTTTGTTGCTTGGGTATGTTCTAGACTGGTTTGCTATTAAATAGCTTGCAAATCTTGGAAAAGAAAATTACCTTTATGGGTGTTTCTTGGAATCCACCAGGAAGAGCAGGTGTCACCTTCAGACTGAGAGACCCTCTCAAGAGAAGGCTGAAATATCAAGTGGAAAAAAAAAAGGAAAAGGTTTTTTTCCTCATGGGCTACCTATTTTCCATGTTTTGAATAAAATAGCTTGTAAAAATACTCCTTGGATTCAATATGAACTTAAGAGCATGTACCAGTTATATCTTCAAAGTTTTTTTTTTTTGTTTTCCTACTTAGCAAAAATCTCCATATTTTAAAAATATTGACTTGTAATGCTGTTCTACACAGCTAAGACTTCTGAGGTCTTTAAGACTCATGTTAATTTTTAATATATTTTGGAGTAAACTTTCTAATTTTTATTGTATTTCTTGGCTGGAGAGAAAAGCAAGTAATTTATCAGTTTAACACTTCATTGTTCAGCCACATAGAACTATGCATGAGTCTACCCACTCATTTATTCTTGCCAGATTTTCTGAAATAACTGCCTAGTTTTTAAGGTTCACAACTGAAAAATAATTATTGGGAGCTTAGTTTATTTAAAAAAAAAAAGCAACAACATACAGGTTCACAGAGTAATGAATACACAACCCAAAAGTTACTGTATTCTGTTCTTCCCAAGGAATTATTCTTTTAGGTTTCTCCTTTGGGTGTTTGTGTATGTGTTGACATTTTGGGACTTTATATGTTCCCATCCTGGAGAGCAGAACATGCTTGCCTAAGCAATATAACTAGGACTATTGCATGAGGATCGTCTCTTGTCACAATTGAGTGACGTTCAGATCCTCTTAACTGCTGATTCAGATCAAAGCAACTAGTTTGCTGTCTCTTCCCTACTTTTTAACTGCTAGAGTTGTTGTTGTTTCTCTCATCAATCATAAAACAGTGAGAACAGCCTCCCTCCATCGTATCAAAGGTCTCCCTAGCCTGTGCCATGTCTCCAGTACTGGCCTAGAGGAAAGATTATAAAAACCAAGAGGAGATGATTCCCCTGGGTATGCTTCTAGCCCCTGACTATTTGCAGCTTAGGCCTCTTCTGAGTTATCTTTGGAGACTTCTGATTCTTCCCTTTAGGATTTTCTTTTGCCATCAGCCATATTCTTGAGTTTAGCTCTTCTCGCTAACTGTGGTTTTGTTCCAAAACATGATTGCTGTGCCTGCACTGCCTTGGTGAAATGTGTCTAGGAGAAATATGCCAACTGCATTTGGTTTATTGCACTGAATAAGGAAATGCTTCAATGCTTTCTGTCTGGAAAGCCCAAAGTCTTTGTCATAAATGTGTAATCTAAATAGGATTGAGCTCCATCCACAGAGAGGGAGGTATCAGCATGTGGACAGAGGAGGTCTATGATATATTCTGGTCAAGTCCTGAGTCTGGATAATTTAATGCACAATTCAAATCTGGAAAAAAAATAGACGAGAAGTGGGGATTGAAGTGCTCTACTCGTAGCTTAATTTGCTAGCACCTTGATCCACAGGTAGGAAAAAAGTGTATAAACCAAATAGAACACATGAAGTGAGTGTTTAGGATGCAGTTAGCTTTTATCCCCACAGCTAGTGTTCCCAGCGAAGAACACAGGGAGTACTTTTTGATGCCTCAGTTTGAACAAAATGTTTAAAATGTGGTCATTCCACATGTATGGATGCAACCAATTAAGTCAGGCTTCTCCATGGCCTTTGCACTCTGATATTGCAAGGACTTCCGCTCTGCCACACTGAACTTGCCTTAATTCCAGAGCAGCTGAATGTGTCCGTCAGTTCCCTTTTAGACATTTGCAGTGCACTGAGAACTGTCTTCCTCCAAAGCAGGGTAGTGACTGTCTTATACCCTTTCTTTGTTCTTTGATTATCCAAAATCATTATGTTAGTGAGGGAGTCTACATTTGGTTGTGTTAAACTAGTCTGTCAGTTTAATTCTACATTGCTGTTTCTAACAATAAACAAAAACTACTAGGCTCTTGCAGTTTAGTGTGACAATCTTTATTCACCAGTTGGGATTCCTTTTCTTTTTGAATTTTAAACTGTGTAGGTCTCTGGTATATTAATGATACACAGCATGAGAAGACCATTTGCTATCTTAGGAGCACCAACAGCAAGATATAAGCTGCATCTACAGCCGTGTTTTCATTCTTAATGACTTCTACGGCCAGAACTTCATGACAATTTTCAACTGAAAATGGAAGACTTGCTTTGTAACGAAAAAACCAAACCACAATATGTTTCTGTATCCATACCAATGAAAGGATTTATATAGGCAATAGCGTTTTGAGCTTATACATCAGTCCTGAAGAGAAAGCTATCCTTAAACTTTAATTTTGTAGAATGCACTACAAGCTCTTATCAGGGTTTACAGGCTTAAGATGTCTGCTGTGTTTTTACAGGCAGAACTGATTACTCAGGTCACTATGCTGCCTTCTCCCTCATGATGCATTTTTTTGACATGTTCTAAGTTTTTTTCTTATCTTTGTTATCTGTTGAAGATAGTACCAGAAATTCATATTAAGAAATATTTTTTTTTTAGCGTTTTTCCCTGAAGTCTTTATGCTTCCATCTTTTTCACTGTAGATACTAGCCATGTTGTCCTTTGATACAAACAGAACAAGGTGTAAATCAAGCACTTCTTACCATTTTGCAATTAAAGCTGAGAGATGTAAAGGACTGGTCCTTGCAGTACAGAGTATATCATTGAGGTAGTGAAGTTTTTAATGAGTTTTTAAGTGTAGGAACATCTACAGCAATCAGAATGGACTAGAGAGAAAATAATGGCTGGGCTCTCTGTAGAAAGAGATTTCCTTCAAAATTCCATCTATAGGAGGTGGTAGTTACTACTTTTTCTGATAGAAATGTGGTTTGGAGTCTTTAGAGTAGTAAATCATGTGGTTTCGCAATAATACATACGAACTGTGATCTAACATAATACCTTTGTATACACATTGTGACTTCAGGAGAGTGAATTGCCAGCATCGGTATTTTAAAAAGTATTTCCTAAACTTTCATGATAAGGCAGACTTTCAGGGTATTTTCACAGCTGCCAGCACCATTAACTTTGATGATATTTTTCTTCTGGTATATATATCTTGGAGAAATCATAGGGTTATGCTATGGAATCAACCAATAGGCTCAGATCACTAAAATGGCTGAAATAGTTTCTGTTTTGTGGAATGCGAGTATTCAGGACTTAACCTGGTTGAATGTGTAAGAAGCTGGGCCAATTCTAGCGCAGCAGCACTTTCCAATTTCTAGACTGTTTTGAATTAAAAGCATGTTTTTTGAATTAAAAAAAAAGAAAAGAGAGAGATAGTGCTTGCATTAGTATGAATAGCCAATTATATATAAAAATTGTGTTCCGCTGTAAACATCCTTGTGTTCTGTTTTCCTTGAGAGAGTGAAAAATGAAGTAGTGTGTTTGTCTAAGCTTACCAGAAACAAAATCTTGGAGTTGCTAGGTTTTTTTTCTGCAGTTAAAGGGAAAGGGCATCCACAGGGTTTATTCTGGAATCCACTGGTTTGCTTTTCATGATTCATTTTGGACACTGCAGTACATGTTGCTGCTTGATTGAATCGCATCTATTCATAGTAGTTTTAGAAAGAGGATTTAATTTTGATTGTGATAGGGAATTAATGATTTCTGGTGACTCTGAAAAGCATATTTTATTGTATGTTGTGGTGACAAAACAGAATCGCAAGCACTGCAAACTTAAGTGGTTGTTAGCGTGAGAAGTAATTGGAAATAACAGCTCTCTACGTGAAAACAATTATCCAAGGCTTAACAGGCTTCTCTCTCAAGTCTGTAACACAATTAACCTCAAAGTTATCTAGTAAAATGAAAGCTCTTCTCCTTTCATAGCACAAGCTGGTAGAGGTCATGCTGTGTGAATAAGACTACAAAGAGAAAGCAGTCCAGTTTCAGCTGTGTGGCACAGGTCTATAATTTTATGCAGGATGTAGGTAGAGATTACACATTTCTTACTATGAGCTCTTCATGGCATAAGAGTTTATGCCTTGTCAGTTGATGCATTGCAAGAACAAACATAAGGTGAGAGGGAAAAGTCTTTTAGTCTGGCCAGAAAAAGTCTTTAAAATAGGACAGGAAAATGAGAACCTAAAGGAAGTTTTTAAGGGTTGGGGAAATTTAGGACAAGGAAGAGAATAGTTTACTAGTCTTGCCAGGCATGGCAAGTGATGACCAAGTGTGCTTATAGTCCAGTCAGGTTGCTCTATCAAGGGTTCAACAGGCCAAGCACCTACACCTGTGGTACGCTAAACTAGCTAGAGCACAGCAACTACCTTTTTACAGCCATAACCTGCAGCTTTTATGTGAAACTAGAAATCTCTATCTTTTAGCAACAACCTGAATTGTACGTATTAAAGTTGCATAGAAGACAGTTTCCTTCATATGCATCTCTGTACAGGTACTCTTTCTCTTTCTGAACTTCTCTAATTGGGAAGAAATTTAAGGTCCTGAACTTTCCCCCTTGTTCCTCCCAGTATCCAGTCTGCTTTGCATGCTCTCCCATTCAGTGTCCAGTGTTACGCATCTAACCTTAGAAGCCAAATAACTGGGCCTTATCATCAGGGGTTGGTACCTATGAAATGGAAAGTTTGAAACAAGAATAATGCACGTGAAGCTATAGCAATAAGCTTTTAATCATTGCTACATTATGACTAGCGTATTAGAAAAAAAAGTATACTCATCAGTGCTATGAGATGTTAGGCTCTGAAATTACCTACTGTGTATCAAGGAGAAAGAAAATTGTAACAGCTGTTAAAAACAGAAGGATAATTAAAATAGCTCAGTAGACAAAAACATCTTAAGATAAATACAATTTATTTTGTGTATGTTCCACTAGTATGTGGTGTGGCCAAAATAAACTTTTTTTCTGTAGACTCAGTAATTTTTATACATATATATACATATATGTGTGTATATATATTTAAAAAGTACTTTTTATCTTGCTTAAATAACTGTTGGTGTCATAGCTGTTAAGTCTGTAACTACTTGCATTGGCCGAATTATATTTAGTATCTAGAGAGTTAGGAGAATCTGAGCTGATTCTTTATTAAATGTGCAAAAGCTGTGTAAAATTTATTGAGAGTAAATATTTTTTTTGTGGGACTCAGGAACTGAATGATTCTAAGTATCCTAGATTCGTATAGATTCAAATTTTGTATCCTTAGCCTGTTCTGGGATCACCAAAAAGCACGTGCGTAGCCAAAATGCAGACAAATCTGAGGTGTTTCCTTGTAAGTCTCTCAGCATGGGGTAAGGTGGTCTTTGTCCAAGTGATTTCTGTTGTGAGGAAAAAAAATCCACCACAACCAACCATGTTCATTCTTTTTTTTGGTTAATTATTTTTAATCGTCTTTCACATACATGAAATGAATTCTGTTCCTTATTCCCATGGCAGAATCCTTTAGGGTTTATTATCTATTATATAATTTAAAGACTAATCTGTTTTCATTCATAGTATTTTTAAAAGATGTTCATGAGCAGTTTCTTTCAGATCGTCTGTATTATTCCTGAGACACCTGTCATTCTGAGATTGGGTTTTTTTCCCTTCCTGATCATCTTGTGTATTATCTAACTCTTTTACACCAACCAATTGGTTCCATAAAGATTTTCTCAGATTCTCAATAACTGCCTCAAGGCTATGCTTTCTTATGCACAAGTAATCTATACATAATATTATCATAGCTCTATGCCATTTAAAACAAACAAAAACCTGCTGAAAACCGAACTCCTGTGGCCTGAAGAACCACATGGAGTAATGCTTTCTTTTTCTGGAAAGGTGGAAAATTACCTTCATACCTAAGACGAAAACCAGTGTATAGACAATAATAAAAGGCAGTTAAAAATTGTAGTTATAAATGGAAATGCCAAACAGGAGTTCATCTGCAGGCTTCTTTCCTGAACGCTCATTCCCCTATGAGTTCTGTAAATTAAGTTGGATGAACTGTGTTATTTAAATGAAACACTGAAACAACTCTGAGCATACAGAAAATAGTATAATCTAGGAGCTTATTTGTCCTTGTTTATCCAACCTTTGGTTAACTGAGACTCCTGGTTAACTGAAAGTCGGCCATGTCCCCTGACAGCCATGTGCACCGTGCATTACTCCCCTGCTTATCCGGAGAGACATCTGAAACCTTCAGAATAATGGAGTTGTGGGTAAGTGGGTGAGCACCGTGTGAAGCACATTGCTGTCTGGGGACGTGACCAACTTTCACTTAACCAGGCGTGTCAGTTAGTAGGAAGTTAGAAAAACACATTGCAGGAGAGGAAGTGTCTGCGTGTGTGTTGATTAGCTCTCTGCTGTTAGATGGTTTGTATCAAAGTACATATTCAGGAGAACTGCAAAACAAGCTTGCTCTTTGCAATTAACCAGGGGCTATGTGTTGTTTGTGCTATGACCTTTTTTGTTAGTTGACCTTAAACGTGGCATAAGTAAATGATAAAAGTCCTTGAAACTAAATATCTGAAGCTATTCTGCAGTATCAGATTGCTTTTAGTTTATTCATTAAATTCAATTGAATTTTAACTGCGACTTTAGATTTGCAGCTGGTTAGGCTGGCTGGGTAGAGCAACGATATCCTGCAAGTGATGGAAGTGTGGTACTGTGTACTCTATGTGATGGTTGAAATGTGAGCTTTCAGAGAGCAGCGGCAAAGGACAAAGATGGCCGATAACAGTCCTTGGTTTCTGTAGGAGCAGCATCTGTTTAAAAGATTGAGTGACATTCACAAGGCTCTTTGGCTTTGCTTTCTGTTAGAGGGATTGCAGCCTTAAGACAAGGCTGTTTCTGGGAGGCAGGGGGATGCTTCTGAAAGGCTGACTGATTCCTGTCAGACAGAGGTGATCCTCTGTGGGTGAAGGAGCTCTAAGGTCATCCTCTGAAAACTCACCTACCCTGTAGCTACAGAATAATGTGCTGTGGTGTTGCTGTGGGAGGAGGGCTTGGCTCTGTGAGCGGAGGGAAGAAGGGCTGTTCTCAGCAGAGAACAATCAGGGACTCTTCAGTGGTTTGGACTTCAGAGAATAGCCTAAATCTGTTCTTGAATATTTGCAATGCAAAAGAGAATCTGTCTGTCCCTTATGATGGAGGTGACCAGGAGCCTTGGGTGTTGCAGTGAGGGGTGAGGTATACAATAATAAATGAGAATCCAGTGTCAGTATAGCTCTAGGAATGGGAGATAAAAAAGAAAGGTGTTTGGAGTAGTGCCTCTGTCTCCCTTCCACTGCTCTGCAGAGAACAGGTCCAGGATGGCAGCACAGAGAAAGACTGTGATGTTAAGGGCTGCAACTTCTTAGCTACCTACATGTCTCTAATAAGATTGTATATTATTTTAAGAATTCAATTAACAGTAAAGGGGGAAGGAATGGATGGAAAATGACGAGAAAAAAAGGTGTTGATAAAATGCGTGTTTAAGTGCATTTAGATCATACCTTTTAGTTTAACTTCCTTTAGAGAGAGATGCTTATTGTAGAATCTGAGAGATGCTCTGGAAATGCTCTGAAGTTGAGAGTAACAGGTACTTTGTCTCTGCAAATGGGATCTTTAACATTGACTTCACTCTGCTGTGTTAATCTAAAACATAGGTACATGTAGATATCTAATATGAGATATTTCCTTAGAGCATACTAGTGCATTCTGTATTATATGCAGACTATATTATATATAGACTATATATACTGCATAAAATATAAACTTTAAATGGGAGGTTGCATATCTAGATGTGACAATATTGCCTTTTAAACCAAGTGTGTTCACAGATCCTTACTACTTTCTTTTTTTTTCTTTTCTTTTTTTTTTTTTTTCTTTCTTCAATTTTAGGATTAAAGAGCCCCTTCAGGACAGTGTAATAGCTACCTATGAAGAACATGAAGATAGTGTATATGCAGTTGAATGGTCCTCAGCAGACCCGTGGCTATTTGCCTCTTTAAGTTATGATGGCAGACTTGTTATTAACAGGGTTCCCAGAGCTCTTAAATATCACATACTGTTATAATTTATTCAGATTATGGTGAATTTGTTACCTTGATGTACACAATCAGTAGGTGGTGTTTAGGTTTTTTTTCAGGATCTATTTTTATTAAGTATAAAAATTAAAATTTTGTTGAGAATATCTGTACTAATATAGACACTTTTAATTTTTCTTTTGTAGTTGCCTTGGAAAACTATGATGTATTTTCTGAAGGCTGGTTAGACTTTTTTTGTTGAAGGGCTCAACACTTTGTGAATTATTTCTAGGGATATTGGGTACTTCCCATACTATTGCATTATTACTTCAGCTTTATTGCAAATATAGTGGATTACAGAGGTGTTGTTATGCTCGTATAAAACTGGGACAATATAAGGTGCATGTAGCAAAAGTGATCTATTCATTTACAAGAATAATATTTTATCTTTCTGATATAAGCAGCCTTTTTTTCTTAGGGACGCATTCTGCTAACTATTCTGATCATTCTTCTGTGTTTATAGATACAGTTGGAAACGGTCTTAAATGCTTTTTTAATTCAGTCTAATATTTTAAACAGTTTTTCTCCAATTTTGCATATTCTAAAAAGAGATGTTAATTGTGAGGGTGAAACCTTCAAAATATTTTCATTTAAGCCTTATGGTAGTATCAACAAAGCACCATCCTGTAACTTGCAAACTAAATGCAATTTTGAGCTATGTGTTGTTATTGGAAACAATATTAGGCTTTGCCAAAATCTCTTGTGCTCTCATGTAATGTATTATTCCATGTTTATAGAACTCGGTTGTGCTGTAGTATATTTTGAGAGACTCTGGAGCTATGCCATTGTTAACCTGAAAACCCTCTTTAGTATTTGTAAGTAGTCTCTCTCTTCCTTACCCTTTTGGCTCTGTGCCATCCTGCAGCGTGCTGACGTGATGTAGCAGGCTTTCAGCTAAACACAGAACATCCTTTGCTCTATCCTACTCTTTGCAGTACCTGACCCAGGCATCGGTGACTCACTTGTTACAAATGCTGTGAACGGGCAGATGCTGCCCTGCAGGAGAATGCACGGAAAACTGGAGATGTGAATGGAAGGCATGGTGCAGCATGCCTGTACAGACTGACACCTCTCTTCCCCTTGCCTTGCTGTTAAGATGAAAATTCTGCTGCCTGTTCTTTGTGTACTCAGACCAACCACAGCAGTAATTATTCCCTGTTGCCTTTTCATCACTATTTTTTCCCATTAACTTCAGAACCCGGGTCTGTGTGATGGTGTTGGCTGTAGTAGCACTGTGTAAGGCCACTCTGAAGAAATGGCAAGAACATGGGATGGAAAGATCAATACCAGCCTCTTTCCGTGATGCCTCCCGTTGCTATGACAACCACTGGTGTTAGTGTGGAGGGCCAGCCTGCTGCTCACCTCTGCTTGTCCTTGCCCACTCTTGGATCGAAACATGTCCAAATGTGATTTGTTGTGTATACACAGCTGCTTCTGTGAGAACACTCTTTGAGAGCATGACTGACTGCCACAGGCCAAAGCATCCAGAAAAGAGGAAAGCTGATTCTATTTCTGGCTATCTTAAAGAGCCTGCTTGGAAGAATTCATAGGAGCAAAGTAATCTAATTAAATCATCTGTACCATTGTTTGTTTTTGTTACAATGCTGCCTGTGTGCTCCAGAATGAATGCTTCATTGGAAATTCTGATGGTCTGGTTTCCTGCATTAGGATTTTAAACTTGTGCTATTTCACATTGTCTCAATCTGTAATTAGGCATGAGCTAGTCACCTGTATGCTGTAAGAAAAAATACATTTCCAAATCAGTAGTGCTTCAGTTCTCTGAATATCAAAATCCTTGGTTGGGCTGCAACTTTGTATATGGAGCTTTCAATCTTCAGACAGAAAACCTTGCTGGTTCTCTCCCTTCCCACTCCACCCCCTCATCCCCCCCGAAAAAAACCCCACCACCCTGCAGTATATCTTTAGCATGCAGCAGAACTCTTTAAAACTTTCTTCACATTAGCAATAAAGGTTTGATGAAGTTTTATTGTCTGTTAATGTATATGGCTTGCAGTGTGAAGGTGATGGGAAGTTACGTAACAGTATGTAGGATTTGATTTCATGTTTAACGTGTAATAAATGTGGGACATATTTCAGACTAGTTTTGATGTGGCTGTATTTCCCTTAATATTGTAAGCTTATACAAGCTGGAAAGCTCTGCTAACATATAATATCAAGAAATATTTTTTTTTTGTTTTGGTTTTGTTGAATGTGTATAATATCACTCCATTGGAGAGGAGATGAGCACTGGGAAGGGAGTAGCAGGTTGAATTTGAATTAAATGCGTTAGAGTAGAATCACAAGAGCAGAAAGGGTCAAGTTTTAATCATTTTCAGCTGTCTGTAAAGCAGGATCTGAGCTCCATGTACTGCACTGGCAGCAATATGGAAATGACCTTCAGAAAGGGAAGGTTTTTGACAAGGTTTCATCCCAGGCTGTTAGAGAAAGCAGGCTGCTGTAGGATAAGAGGAAGGGTTCAAAGATGGTTAAATAACTGATTAAAAGATAGGAAATAGGAAGCAGGAATAAATCATCACATTTCATGGCAAAAAGAAAATCGCAATGAAGCCTTGCAAGAATCTGTGCCTAGTATGTCTATTGCCACTTGGAAGTAAGATGGGTTTTCATAGACCTTTTAAAATGTCAGCTTAATACAGATTCAAATTCTAATTAAAATGTTGGGAATTACTATAAAGCAAATAGAGAAGAAAAGAAGGCATTGTTAATGCATTAAATAATACATATTTATAGACTTGTGTAGTATGTGCATCTTGAATACTGTGTGCCATTCTGGTTATTCTTAAATACAGTGTAGTAAAAGCGGGAAAAATTTTAGAGGAGGGTGACAGGAATGATGAATAGCATGCAACACCTGTATGAGGATAACTAAATAGACTGAAAAGCAGATGGTTGAGATGGAATGATAAAAGTCCATAAAATCACAAGTGGCAGAGGGAGAGGATGAATAGGGAGTGATTGTTCACTGTCTCTCCCGATACCAGGACTAGAGGTTATTAAATGGAATCTGCAGGTGGTGGCTCAAAGCATACGAAATGAGGTGGTCTCCACAGGCATGCAGGTGAAGTATGGCACTCTTCTTTAACAACCCATTCCCTCCTCCATAACTAAAGACCAAAATACCCAAACAAACAAAAAACCAAAACAAAAACACCCTCGTTTATTTAAAGCTTACTTGACTTGAAGGTAACTGGACCAGTACTTGAAAGATGAATCCATTAAAGGCTGCTAAATATAAAGGCAGTATCTCTGGCATAGAAAATCCTTTTGAACAATGAATCTCTGGACACTATAAAGAGTACTGGCAAAGAATCCCTCTGTGCTTGTCCAGTCTCTACTTACCTCTCTGGACATGTGCTATTTGCCAGTAAAGGTAGAAAATAGAAGTTAAAAATAATAATGTATTCTCTAAAGCTTTGTCTCTGCTGCTGAGACAGCATGTTCCTCCTGCGTGTTTCTCTCTCACAACTATTTACTTTGGTCGTAAGTTGGGGTTTAGGGATTTCAGAAAACACTTATGTCTCAGATGATTTTTTTACAGAATCTCAATATTATTGCTGGAAACTACCTTGTTGCAAAGCACTCCTTGGCAGTAAGACTGTGGAGACAAGGTGATTTCTGTAGAGCAAGGAGTCTATCACCACTTTGGAAATTCAAGTCATGGTCTAACTTATCTCACAGCGCTGGGTTATTTCAGTGTCTCATGCAGAATGTTATTTATACGGTCACATATATCAGCATGGTAAGCACATAACTGTTGTGTTTTCAAACAAACGCCTCTTAAATAATTTTTCTTTCTTTGCAGACTGCATCCAGAAGTGCTATTAAGCTATTAAGAAGCTTTTATAGGTTTTTGTTTTGAAAAAGTGAATTATGGTATTCCTTGAAGTCAGATTGTCAATGTTGCCATCTAAAAACTTGGTTTGTTCGAGATTTGGTGCTGAAAATCTTTTCTTTGTCACCAATCTAATATATGTGTCTGGTATGGAATTACACAAATGCTTGAGAAGTGGTGTTTTTATTCAACAGAAAGTGAATTGTTGAAGGTGAAAGGAACTGTTGCGTTTTTTGAAAAGGTTTTGAGCATGGTCTAAAGGAAACTGACCAAAGTCAGTACAAGTCTTGGCCATTTAATGAGAAGCTTGAAAGAGCAATCTGCTTTACTTGAACTAGAAATGGTGCTAACTTCAACTTGGAAAAAAAAAAAAAAAACCAAAAACAAAAAAACCAAACCAAAACCACCACAAAGCACTGGAAAAGCAAAACCCTTCAGTACCAACCCGGACTTTGCCTGTGGTGTCAGCACTACAATTATCCTGACCTGTACTGAAGCCCATGAAGTTAATTAACTGCTCGTCAGCTTTAGAACTAATGATCATGTCTTGGATGGCACGGGTAGACTTGATGTTTGCTCCCGACCAGTCCTCCTTACCTCACACCTTTTCAATTCACAAAGGTAAGTGGAGAGAAGAAGCCGTATGATCTGGATTATACTTAAAGCTACAATTAGCTGAAAACAGTGCTTTGTTAAAGAATCAAGCTGCCTGACTGTTGTATTTCCCAACTGGCAACAAAAAGCCTTAGTTCTGTATTTGCTTCTTCCTTTGTAATTCTGCAGTCTTACAGCCTGGTACCTCTTGCAGTATTTGAGCCTGAAATTCTGTAACCTGTTAAAGACAGCCTTCAACAGTATCGTCTCACTGTAGTCTGACACGGTAAGGCACCATAAGGTAGACATGCCTTTGACATAACTGAAGCAATGAAAAGTAGTGATAACTGTTAAGGTCAGTATTTGCATACAGTCTCATAATACTATAGAGCTGCTATTTGGCTTCACAGAGCATGTCAAGGGTTTGGGGTTTTGGTTTTTTTTTTTTGTTTTTTTTTTTTTTTTTGGTTGGTTGGGTTTTTTTGCTTTTTTTAAGGAATAAAAAGAAAAGTGCTTACAACTTGATTGTGGAGCCTATGGTATTGAATGCCTTTCTGAGGCTGCAGAAAGCGTATGACTTCTGGAATATTAAGTGAAGTGGATAAGACAAAAGTGCAAATCAGTTTTTAGAGAAGCCTGGCCTTCCCATAAAGGGAGCTGCTGGGTGTGAAGCCATGGATACTCTCCAGAACAATTTGCACATTGCTCCTGCTCATTCCACCTGCCACTTTGGTCAGTGAGGAACTAGTGAAGTGAGAAGAAGATGACACATAGAGATTTGGAGAAAAAGACAAAGCAGAAGAAGAAATAAAAGGAAGACTGACAAATACAGAGTGAAAAGTGAATTGAAAAAGACAAGATCAGCGAAAGATTGGTTTGGAAAACAGAAATAGGAAAGATGAAAAAAATTGGCAGGAAATGAAGTAAAGAAAAAGATACAGGGATAAGCAGTAAAAAAATGGAGAATTCTTGCTTGCTTGTTTTAGCTGTCATACTACAGGTCCTTAAAATCTTCCATGTTACTTTTTCTATGTTAACGGATTTAAGTGCTAGAGAATTGCTGGTTTACATTGCAGCATTTTAGTTGTGATATTGGAGATGGTTCATGCAGGATAGTTGCCATCAAGTTTGTTGTAAAGAAACATGTTCTTGTTGATCCAGAAGTTCTTAGCCCTAACTCATAGGTTTGAAGGGATTAGGATTTTCAGCTGGTCATTATTCTTTTCAGAGGTCAGGTTGCAACTGCCCTTGTGAGCAGTTGTGGTCAACCCAAGGGAGCAGTACCCTGGGAGGCAGTGGGCTGTTTCTTGAGTCACATTAGTTAGATCTGCAAGAGCATCTGCTTACGACAGACACTACTTATCCCCCTGTTTATAACTTCAGGGGAGTGTCCTAGGGAGAACAACTCAAGATATTAGATGTGATTAATAAAGTATCTGAGACACGTCCTCCCTTCCACAATGACTTACCTTATAGCAAAAGAGTTGTGAGCTGTTCTTGAAAAAAAGCCTCCCTGTTTTGATGATAAAGGTTTTGGTGCTACAGCAGCCCCAACTTTGTGAAGGTTTTTAGTGCTCCAGTGCAGAAGATAGCTTTGGGGAGAAAGAGATGAATGAGTCTTACTAAATCCAAGAGCCAAACTCCCTGTGTGGAGATGCACAGCAAATATGTGGGTTGCTGTTGCCCTGGAGCTATAGCAACAGCTGCCAAGCAGCTGGGCTGAGCAGGGAGGACCTCTAATGTACCTTCTCAGCAAATTGTCCATTTATTCTGATGCTGCCCTGAGTTCAGGATTTTGGCAGGAGTAGCTATGGAAAAGCTTTTAAACAGAATGAATTTAGAAGAGGATGGGAAACCTAGGAAAACCCAAAGATACCACATAGTAATCGTCAAGTTTAGATGAGCTGAATCCTGGGGTGGTAATAGACTTGGCAGCAAATTCTCTGAACCACTGCCAGTTTCTAAAAATTTGCAGAGGACTGAGAAGACAAGACTAGAAAACAGCAGAAATGGTATTGATATTTGGAGTTGTGTGGAACAGCAGTGCATGGAGTTGGATAAGGAAAGGTGTTTCAGAGCAAGGAAATTTAAGCCAAGTTACGAATGTTTTATTTGCTGGGGTTTTTTAAACTTAGATTTTTATTTAAACACCTGTCAAAATACTAGAAAATATCCGAAATTATGCGATTGCATCCATGCAACAAAGTGTGGGTTATTCATTGTGTTACACGGAATAGCCAGAACTATGATCAGAATGTTTGTGTGATATCCCTTACACCTCTCTGTTTTCCAAAGAGCATGGGTGGAACATAGTACATAGAGGTAAATTTAACTTGTCTTCAAACAGACATAAAAAAGCCCCAACAAACCAAACCTAAACATGTCCTCATAGTTTCTTATAGTGGGGAGGAGTATCTGCTAAAGTAAGGAATGAACCATCCTTTAACTCTGTGCCTGGAAATTGGGGCGAAGGGAGAGAGAATACCTGGAACTTGACTTTGCAGAGACTGAACAAGAATGATCTGTTTCCAGCGTGCAGCTGGTGGGATAAAGCTCTCACTTGAGTACTTTCAGCCTTGTCTCACTATATATGTATCGGTATTTTAAGCAGCAGTGATCTATCTAAAACTGCTTCCAAAAAGAATTATACTCCTCAGGATCGCGATATACCAGCACAAACAGGAAGGCATCTCCTTAAAATTAAGAATATTTCCTTATTCCTGAGAGAGTAGCTGTGTAACACATTTATTTGCAACGGCAAGAGAGATGGGCTTGGGTGCATGTCTGCTGATTAGCAGCTGGTAGGTAGATGGAGCCACAGATACTTTGATGCTGTTGGTTTTTCTCTGTAAGTCAGTCTGTGTAAAATGGGGGAAATCTGGTAAATATGTTATTATTGGAATGTCTGTTAGGAAAAGCACAAATGAAAGCTTCATCAGAACGGGAGCTGTTTAATCCTTTGCGAAGCAAATACCAGAGAGCTTCAACAACTGTTCTGACCATCCTGTCAGACGTGAGTGACAGTTACTTGGATTCAGTTTCCTAGGTAGAGGCATATTTTTGATCTGTGTTGTAATCATCTATTTTCAGTGTCAATGCTGTTTGAATATCTTCAATCTATTGTTTGAATTACTTGGATAAATGCTGTACAATTTTCTGTTGTAGTTCATATGCAGTTGTAAGACTGTAAGGGAAAAGCTTTTTTTTTTAAGTCTCTTCATGCTGCTGTATCGGGAGGTATTCTGGCTTCTATTCTTGTGTCCTACACCTCAAGGCTCAAATCACAATTTAAATTCTACAAGTTTCGGACTGGTCATTGCTGAGGGTTGAGAAAGAGCAGTGGATGAAGGCTGAGCATGACTGACATGTTCATATTCATCAGAAAACAGAGTCAGCTGGAGAGGACGAGGGAGTAATTGTTGGAGTTCTCCCTCCCTCACTGCTTGCACAGAAAGACATAGGCTGCGGGGAGGAAGCTACCTGAGGTTATTAAGATTAATACTGCTAAAAATTCCAATCAACTCACACAAGGCTGCTCCTCAAGGCTGTCAGATGCCTACTGTTTTCTCTGATTCAGGCGGGGCCACATCAATTTCAAATTTCCCAACAGAGATTGCTATGATTTATGAGTTCAGGAGGCTGATAAATGTGGTTAGTTGAAGTTTCATGAAGTAATTGAATCAGAATAATTTCAGTCAGCTGTGCTCAATTTATTTTCTCTCATAACCACAGGAGGGTGCAATTTTGGATTGGGAGCTTCATCTCAAGGATTCCTGTCACAGAAAAGACATTGTGGAACCTGGAATAAGAGCAACTTAATTTTGCTGCCAGGCCTGTATGACAGCCTAATGAGCTGACTTAAGAACCATCAGAACTGGAGAGTAAGTACCTCGAGCTCTTCTGGTATTGCCCATGATAGAGGCTGAGTGAGTTCTGGTTTATGCATTGTGGGGTCATGTCTGCTGGGAAGGATAATGAGAGCTTTGGTATTTAGTGTTTGAAAACCACTTTACTGTTCAGTTTGGAGAGTGTTCTTTACATTTGTTTGTAGCAAAATATTTTCATATGACAAGTTTTATGAACATTTCTCTTCTGGGTTCTGAGTGTTTTCCTGGAGCACTGTTCAGCATCAGTTCTGTCATAGAATCATAGAACTGTCTAAGTTGGAAAGGACCAGGATGCCCATGCATCCCTGAAGAGTGTTATATGAAACTTTTAAAAATAAATTTGTCCCTACGAGTGTATTATTTTTTGGCTGTAACTTTTCCCCGTAACTGAAAAAGAATTACGATTTGGGTGGAGTGTCCTAGAAAGAGTACTGAATGTAAAGGGTGCTGTGAAACAGGAGGGTGAGCAGATTACAGTCTTAAAATGCCTGGCTGAGGTTGGTAGAGAGTGGGAGAACCTAGCAAGTAGAGCTAAGGAACAAACGTGTTGCAGACAAATATCTTCCTGTTGTCATGAACAAGATGTTTATAACTGAGAGCTGCAAGCAGGGGGAGGGTGTGTGGGAAAAGGCAGTGGCTTGTGTCTGCTTCTGTTAGTCAATTCAGGTGTCATTTGAAATGTGCAAAGAGATTCTGCAAGCAGGATACAGGCGAAAATTTAACAGGCTACTAGATCTAGCATTAGTGTATTCCCCATGTGTGATAAAACATCTGAAGTGACTTTTGCTGGCCAGCAAGGTGTCAGTAGGCTGACGAAGGGTTGTTCTCTGTGCTGCTTGGAACAGAGTTGGAGAATTGCCATCTTCCAGCTCCATTTATCCCATTAGGATTTTATACATTTGCATTTTGGTGTCTTTTCCCTACTGAATCCTTGAGCTGCTAATGTTTTCCACCGCAACAGTATTACCTCTGTCTGCAATTTTATGTTTATTGTGTGTGGCTTTTCCCCATAGGCTTTCATACAGCCTTTTCTCACAACTCATCAGCTTTCTCAGAACTTGTGGCCAAAGCTAGGCAGCGTGCCATAGGTGGCAAAGGGTTGCTGAGAGAGTAGCTTTCCCAAGAGTCCTAATCTGTTTAAGATAAAAATGGGATGGCTTATTCTGTGGTGAGTGAGGAGTGTAGGCTGCTAGAGATATGTGTTACTCCAGATGGTTTGTATCAGCATGGATACGCCAACAATCGTATGACATAACGTGGCCTGTAGATGAGCTGTCCTCTAGTCACCCATGGCTGAAGAGCTGTGGGGTAGGTCCTTTTGCAATATGGTGAAGAACAGCCCTACACTTGCACTGGAAGAAATAAATCTTTCTCTGAGTTGCTATTCTCAAAGTTCCCTTGTCTTGTAACTCAAACATTCTAGAGTTTTTCATGAACTTGAAGTTTATTTTCTTTGTTTTAATTCTGTCCATAATCTTCAGTTTGGGGTGGGAGGGTGTGTCAGAATATGGGGGAACCAGTAGGATTTGAGGGTCAGGAGTTCCGATTACATGGAAAGAGATTTGTGACTAGGATGTAAAGTAGTACGTTCTTTAGAGCCCATTAAGGCAATCTGTGTAGTAGGGTAGATCAGACTTAGGTGTTTCAGATACACTGAGCAGATGCTTTGAAGAAGCAGCTGGTGCCCCCATTTTATTTTTTTTATTTTTGATTGGAAAATAAGAGATATTCTGAATAACAAAGTCCTGCTAAAATTCAGTTACCCAAGTTTGATAACTTTTCCATGAGTACATGTTAATTCCTAGAATTAATTCATGATGGTTCTTTTGTCTCCAATGATGGTTCCTTTTGTCTCCAGATAGTTTGGTACCGTCCCTGCCTGCTGTAACTTATTTCTGGAGATATTATACAAATGCCTGTTTTGTATAGTTTAAAGAATGTTCTACGCTGGTGCAGGATCTCTTAGTCACATGTGCTCAGGATGATGGCAATGCTATCCTCTCCAGCAGTACAGTAGAAGTTAAGAGAAAACTGTTTGCTGGGGTTTTACTTCCCTTTTCCACTGTTCAGCAATGGAGAAGATGCTTCCATGAATAACTCTTACTGAATCTCCTTGCTGAGGTCTCTTTGCCACAAAGTGCATGCTGTGTCAGAAAATGGTGGGGAGGACATTGTGAAAAGTCTGCTGCTTAGTCGGGACGTAGATACAAACCACAGAACATTTTCCAAATCAAATTTGGATTTGAGGCTTAGCATAAAATCAGGGCACAAAGTAACGACGCTCTGTGCAGAAAATGTTAATAGGAAAAGTCAGGATTACAGTAATGCGTTTTGTGTGGTCTTTGGTGAGTAGAGAACAGCAGAAGGGCATGTGGCAGGACTGTCTCACTTGTGTTTTTGCTTCTACTGCTGTGAAAAGCATTTTCAATACTTGCATAATTTAGAGCATGACATTATGATTTTCAAAGCTTCAAATTGGAGTAAAGCATTTACATAATCTAATTAAATCATGTAAATGTTTTATGATAATATTCAAGTAAGTGCAAAACTTGTTCTGCAGATGCATCCCATTCTTAGACCACTGGGGAAACCCAGTTTACGCATGCAGATATGTGTTTCTAGCCCTGCATGCTCTGGGAGGTCAACAGGGTACTTACTGAATGCTGTGTTCTTAGTACAACCTCCGAAGCCTGCTTCTCAGAGCATCATCTTTCCAAGAAGCTTGAAGGTAGGCTGGTACCAGAGGGAAAGGCAAAACAGATTTAAAAGGCTACTTGCAACCTCTTATAATTTGAATGAAAGCGATACTACTGCAGTATGTAATAAATTGCTTCCATTTCAGTGAACATTAAAATAATCCCATTGTGACCCTCTTAGCAGCAGCCCTGCCACATTTAGTATCAGATCTCACAAAGCATGCATCGTACTTGGATGGGAAGCTACCAGGGGAAGCCCCACAAATTCTCCCGGTGACTCTTGGGTTTGTTTTTGCCTCTGGCTGCAGTAACTCACAAAATATTGGAGGCACTTGTCCAGCATCTGTGATGAGAGATGCTGTCTTGTAGTGAGGTTATTTAAATAGTGGTTTTTTTCTCAGCACATTCTCACCAGGCTGTCTTCAACAGTCGTTCTTAGTGAATCCTGTCTTTGCTAGGTCACACTACTATAATAAACAAGTGAATTGAATCCTAATTTTTCAAACTTAGCCAAGCTAATGCTAAGCTAGTACTAACGACATTCTTTTAGAAAGTACAGCACTGCTTTGCTAAAATGAATTCAGGTAATTGGCAGAGGTAGGTTCTTCAAGACCAGGTCCCTCCCTGTTTTAAATAAGCTCACTGCCATTGACTTTTATCAGGTGCCATGCTGATTTACTCTAACTGATGACAGAAATGTGTGTATATACACTGCCAGGTGTTCTGTGCTTTCACAGTAATTATAATGGTTAGGAAGCACTTGGACATTATCTGTGCCACGCTGGTGACGAAGCCTCTGTGCTGTTAGAGACATTGGGCTGAATGCACACATGGTGTTGACCTGGTTTGTGCATACACTGTGACTGTGGTGAGCCCCGTAGCTCTGATTTTTATCTAAAAATGTGGATGTTTTAAGAGGAGCCTGGATCTAACATACCTCTAAATCTGCAGATTCTATTATTTACTGTTGCAGCACATAATAATATCCAAAATTTGTAAATTAGTTTGGAGCTCAGTGGTATGGAAAGCTCTGAATATGTGAAAGTCATTGCTGAAGTAGCTTGCAGAAAGGTGAAATATATCAGTAGTTAATTAAGTCTTCCCTAATTAGACATAGAAATCTAATTACTTTGCAAATTTTTCATCTAATTTTTAAGAGAGTGAAGCTAGTGTAAATTTAAAATGGAAGCAGAGATGTTCAGCGCATAGTGTTAACTGCCAAGGAGAACAACACGGTGACCTTATTTGCAGCTGCACATGCATCATGTGTAGGAATGCCTGTCATAGCCCTAATGATTTAACATCAGGGCAAGCCAATATTTCTTGGTTCTTCCTCCGCAGTGTAGGCAGTTTCCTTTATAGGTGGACCAGGAAGCTGTAGGTGTTTCTGGTGAAAAATGGTAATGCTAGAGAGGTGCCCTTTACTACAAATCCAGCACTGTTCGCTTTAGTTCACCTGAAAAAGAATTTGCAAAGTCACAGCCTGGGGAATGAAGTCACAGCTGGATGAAGCTTAAGTTTTGGCATGGTTGGATTCTGCTTTTTATGGATTTACTCCGCTGTTGATTATACAATGTTTAAGCATAGTAGGTGACATTGGGGAATTTTAAAGCTGCTGAACTTCTTTTAAGGTGACAACACTATTTCATTACAGAAAAGAGTTCTTTTAGTTTGAAACCTACAATGTTTAGGTCGTAGTAGACACTTTACATTTCGACATGAAAGCTTGTAGAGTTGAGTTTAATTCCGAATCCCAAGACATTTACCTTGGTACAGCTATTCATATTTATGGCATTTTGTAAGAGTACAAGTACTGACTGCCACTAAATATCCTGTGTGAATTGCTGTTAATAGTTCTGTAATAAAATCCCTTTCAATTACCTTTCAATACTATCCTGACTTTGAGCCTGATATATCACCTATTTAAACTCTACTGAAGGATCTCAGGTGGCAGTCTTTAAAAATGTGTGGGCACTTACCCATCAGGCTTTATAAGCACCTGATCTACAAGCATTTGTGGTTACTGGATCACTTCTGATCACTTTAGCTGCTAAAATTGCTAAAAATTGTAATTTAGATTGCAGATTGGTGATGCTTGTAAATTCTTTTTTTCCAAATTATTGTAATTCTTGAGAAGAATTCAATCTGAAAGGTTTGGGAGAAAGGCAGAATAAATGGAAGAACAGCTAAGACAAACTTCAACCCTCTACACACATACAGAAAACTTTTCCCACTTTAGCAGTATCCCAAGATACATGTTTAACCATCTCTGCAACTATGGGATGCAGCTCATAAAATAGAATTATTTTAAGAGGAGTTAAATGAGCAAGGAGGAGTTTTTCTCCATTTCTCACAATGCATCCAGTGAAAATACAAGGTAGCAAGTTTCAAATGAAAAATGCTTTTTCTCACGGCAGATAATTTTTTTGGTGGAACTCATCACTGATGGAGTGAAAACCAAAGAAAGGAATTTTAAAAAGGCATAGGTATGTTCATGCTGGATATTCTCAAGGGTGGCTGGCTATAGTAGCAACTAGTCCCTACACAGCTTTTGCCTCCGAGGTCTTTACTGTGGATTGCTGGGAGCCGAGCAGGTGGTACTGCTGAACTGGCCACGTTCTTTCATACTCCTGAATTATTTCTACTGGTCTGTCATGGAGGTAGGGTATAGGTTTAGATGTCTTTGATGTGATGTAGTGCAGTGATTGTCTGTCTTCCCTTGGAGTGCAATCTGGCCTCCGTGAATAACCCTTTCCTTACTTAGAGCTATGCTCTTTTCCACATTTTAAATAATCCTTTTTGAGGGACTTACTAAATTTGTGTATTTGGATCATGAAACTATATAACCCCGTCTGGGGCATGTATGAAACTACCATCACCATATAAGCACCACCAGGGGAGCTGATACAAAGCTTATTGGGGATGATGAATCCTTTGCTGTGGCTGCAGTAGTTGTTTGGTTAGTTACAAGATTTGTAAAATATTGACATGATTTCTACCAAGGTGTACAAGCTGAGGTTTGTACTTGTAGTCGATGATTCCATGAAACTCAGTAGATTTGTGTTTCACTCTTTGAAGAATCATTGTCTGTTTAAATTGAAAAAAAATTTAGCCAGATATTAATACTGAGAGAGAACACTAATTTTTTCCTGTACTTTAGCATGTTTCGTGACAAAAATCTTAACATTGTATCTCACCAAAATTTAGAAAATTATTCTTAAATATCTTATATACCAAAAAGCAATCTTTCTCAGGATTCAATTTCTTTGTTGACTTCAGGTTAAAAAAATAAATCTGAAGCTGGTTTTAATTTTTTAAAAAATATTTTTAATTGATTTTTTGTTTTTTTTAGTATAAAGCAAAAAAATCTGCAGCATGGGGGATCGAAATTCTTGTTTGGGTGCAGAGTCATGAGATTCCATTACTCTATTCAAAGCCAGATGAACTACGGTTGTTTGCACTTGGTGTGGGAGAGGGGAAAGAGGGAAGAAGCTTTTTTTTTTTTTTTAACTTAGCAGCAGCAGCATTATTAGTGTTATTTTTTCTTCTAGTATAAAGTAGAAAAAACTCTTATTACCACAGACCTTCTTAAGAGAGCGAAGAGATATTTTCACTTGAAAAGCTGAATTTCATACCAGTACTTGATAACTCAGTTTCTGGAGGAGAGCATAAATTTATTTGTATTAAAAAAAATTCTGTGATTCTTCAGCTGTGGTTTGTTGCTACCAATAATTTTTGATCATGACAATTCCAAAATGTAAAAATAACTAACTGGCGTAGTCTGTATTTGCCTTCGTACGTTGTTCCCAGTGTAGGAGAGCCTGGTTGCAAAATAAAAAAGTAATTCTGTCTTCCTGGAGACCACCATAGGTTCATTCGGTACTTTTTCTGAAGTTTTTGACACATCTGTTAATGCAACTTCAGCTTGTTCATTACAGCTTTTTAGCATATTCACTACTTTTCCTTTTACTGCTATCTTTTAAGATGGTTTTACAAATGCCGTAGTTGGTGTCACTGACAGCAGACTTAACAGGAATGAAACACGAGGCCATGGTCTAATCTTCCACAAACTCTGAGTCTAACATGACTCTTCTCTTGTCCTTGGTCAAACTGATTGGCATGTTATTCTCATTGGCTGTAGGTTAAAATGATAACTGTGTATTTTTCATCTATCTTGAGAATGCTCTGGGTCCTGTTAATTTTTGTATTCTGAATATAGAATCTGTTTTGTCTTCTACAGCTACAGTGTTTGTACACATAACATGATTAATTTTATTTGCATCCTATACAGCTGTAAGAGAGAAGGAAGGATCCCCATTGTAATAACTGGAAACAAAGGTGCAAGGTGGTTTAAGGGTTTTACTCGGGTAAATAATACAGAAGATGTCTGCAGGTGCACCTGAAAACGTACCCCAGGGTCTTGAGATTCTGTCCAGAAACTCGGGTTTCAGGTTACCATTTTTAGCATTGTAGAAACATTATATTCTGTTGATACCTATTACTAGCATCATGATTCAGGTAAACACCTGTAGGTACAGTTTTGTCTTAGATAAACATACAATTGGAAGAAAGTAGTTAGATGATTAGTTACTTTTAAATGTCTGAATCAGATCAGTGGCCAAGGTGATGTCCTCAAGAACGTCCTTAGCAAAGCAAAATGTCTGTTTAGTGAAGGAAACAAGTTGCCTCATGTGCTCCATAGCTGACTGTGGGTTGTGGAGCTGTTTGCCATGCTCTGTGATCACAGTCCCATCAGTTTTTCTTTCACCCTTGGAGAACAGAAAGATCAGCTCAAATGAACAGAAAGGCAATGCATTATAAGAATAAAACCTCTGCACTGTAATTCAGAATTAAATAGTCTTCCGTGATCTACTCTTGCAAAGTATGGTCAGTTACTGCTCCATTATGATGGCATCTGATCTTAAGTGTTGGGAAGGGAGTTTAATTAAAAAAAAAAAAAAAAAAAAAAAAGAAGACTTCAGTGCATCTGGCAATGGAAAAAAATTAATTTTGTTTAATTTTTAATCAGACAGCCTGAGACAACCACTGAGCACTACTTGACAATTAGAATACTAATGAACTGCACACTGGGTTAGCCTGTTTTTAAAGGACAGCAAACAATGCACTCAGAATTGAGGGTTTCTATTTCGTTCCAGTCAAATCTTCACATGGTTGCTTTCTCACTTTTTAAAAATTCAATAAATGTTTGCCTTGTTGTCGTCTATAAAAGCCCCACCCCATGGTTAATTATTTTTTTCAAATGCAAAAAGCACAGAAAGTGCTAAGTGGCTTTCTTGAAAGCATTCTTCAAAAATATAAACAATATAAAACATTAATCCTCACTGTTTGGCACACCTTCAGTGCCTGAAGTGTGTTCTGTTTGTTTGTTTGTTTTCATTCTTCCTCCAGCATAGTTGCAACTCTCTACCATTCTGCAACAGTTTGAAGTCTTTGGTTTTCTTGCTTTCTGAAGATACTGTAGTTATTGCTCTATAGCACGCAATTTCACAAAAGACTGTCAGGTTGAAGGAAGAAATAAATTGCCCATGCCTAAAGTGTTTATTTCTTATAACCTTTATAAGCAGCTATCTGTAGCAAGGCTGAATATAGTAGGAAATGCTTAATGAATTCAGATGAGTTCTGAAACATAAATTAAGTAGCCTAACCATCCATAGTAGCCATGTCATACCAGCCTCACTGTGAAATGGATATTTTATTGCCCCCTCTATGTCACATTGTCAAGCAGAATGATATAATTATACCCTAGCTGGGATGAAGGATTCGCACTAGCTCACATTAGACTCTCTTCCAGTTCCAGCTTTAAAAGTTTGTGGAGGCTGTAGCTGACTGTTCTGGGATGCAATGCTTTTGGATGTTATCCTTTTGTTTGCTCTTCCAGCGTGCTTGGGAGAGTCCTGAAGCCTCAACTCTGGCACTTCCCGGAGGCTCTGACCTGAGACTCGGCTCTCGGCACATTGGGTGTTGAAGCAATGTCTGGGGCAAAACAGCTTAGGGGAGGGGCTTGACAGCTCTGTGTAGTCCAGGGCCCAGAAATCCAGGCTTGCTGCATGTCCTGTCGGTAGCAGATGAGTTGAAGTGAGGCCATTGTCACTAAGAGGAGGAAGGCCAGTGTTACTCAAAGAAGAGTCCTCGGCCTGCCACCCCTCACACTTCCATGGGGAACCGGAGCATCAAGCCTGACTCTTTAGGGCTTTTGGTACTCTTTTCAATTATCTCTCTGTTCTTCCCTCCTCTCCTCACAGCAGGAGCTGTCAGTAACCACCACCTCAGGCTTGTGAGGCAAAATTCAGTTCTTCCTACACTGCTGAGCTCTGCAGATACTTGGTTTGCCCTGATCCATGTACTCACTGCCCTGCATTTGCAATGTCAGTTTGGTCCTGCTCCAGCTCTGAAGGTGTTCCTGTGGGAGCCAGAGCCAAGTCTACAGCAGGGAATACTACTTTGAGCTAATACTACTTTGAACCTAAATGGTTCAAAAGGACATCAACGAGAGATGGAAACACAAAACAAGCTGATGTGTCCCACCTTTCGCAGAAGTTATACTACAGCTGTCGAGAATGAAGCATGCCTGAACTTTTAATGATGTGCGTAAACTTTGGTTCCAATACCTAGTAAACAAGCTGCAGATCAAATAGTCTAGATCAAGCTGGGATATACCAAGCCAACGGTTGTCAGTCTTAAGAGAGAGATTTGCTTACCGGTTGTGAACTTGTTTATGAGACAAAGTATATGAAAGTTTTCTTTTAAGAAAGGGAGGCTTAAATTTGATTTATCTATACGACTGTTTGCATCTTGCCTTTACTTTGCAAAAAGAGCATGTGAAAAATTCTGATCCCTATCCTCATTCTACTATTTTTCCACACTACATGCTGAACTAAAAATAATTAGTTACTGAAAGCAAGAGTTTTGATGTTTAGGGTTTTCTGTAAAACCTCAAATTTAAAACTTTAAAAATTCAATAAAAGATTTGAAATCAAACATCAAAATCAAAGTTGTTTAAAAAGCACAGGTCAATTTCTATAATGCCAATATATAAAGCCAATCTGTTTTATATCTTTCTGCATATTGTTCCTCCACTAAAAAATAAAACCTTAATTTAAAGAGCTTACATTGTCTTCTGTATGTGTTCTTCATGTCAAGAGGTTGAATTTGTGTTAGGGTTTCTCCTTGTATGATTCCCGATTCCAGGAGCTGTCATTAGTTTTCCCATTTCTTTGGAATGCACAAAAACATCTCTCTGGACTGAGGGAGAATTGACAGGGTACTTTTGCTATAGATAGTGGGTTTGTATTTCAAGTGAAGATGCAGCTTTAATAGTTGGCTTGATGTGGAATCCAGGTTGTAATGTAAAATATGTATGTATCACTATGATCCTTTATTGTTTGAATGCCCGTAAAAACATTCTTACTTTGATTAGCTAAAGTTACCATTGTATTCTTTAATTTTTTTTTCCCCAGCTGTCATTACATCAGGAATAGAAGGTTATGTGAGAGTCATTGTACAGTAACAGTGTTATGTGCAGATAGGTAAATTCTCATGCAATGAGGAATAGCTGTTGTTTTCTTTTAGTTGTGTATACTAAGCAATTAAAAAGCTAACAGTTAACCCAGGAGAGACAGAATATTACCTATAAAATGTGATAAGCTCTGTTTTGGAATATAGAAGCAATTGGCCATGTGTTGGAAATTAAAACTCTGTCTCACTTAAACTGCCAGTACCAGTAAATGAACACTACTCTATTTAAATAAGTATTTAATATGTAACACCAGGGAATGAAGATATTTAGGCGAGGGCCCTTTTTAAGATCTTCCCTGGGATATGAACAATACAGCAGTGAAAGGAAGTAAGGAGTAAAGAAGAAGAAATTCTGAGAAGAATCTGGAGAATGCCTTCTTCTCCAAAGAAGATGGATAAATGTAGAGGGTTTCATTGTGAACTGGGCTCAGATGAGCAGGAAGGCATGCATTTTTAAATAATAAAAGCTTATAAATAGAAACTCACTGGAATGAAAACTTTGTATTCTGTTCAGTATCTTGGTTTTGTTCCTGAAAAAGTTAGTATGTGAGATTTAGTACGTGGTAAAGATGGAACTGGTGGCAAAGAGGTGGAAAAGGAAGAGATCTGGCGTCACGTTTAGGTGTTGGTTTCTCCTGCAAAGGCAATATTCCAGCTCACGCCTATATGAGGTGGCTGCTCCCTTGGTGCAGAGATGTGAGGTGGGAGCTGCTGATTTTTTTTGGAAATCTGCTGAGCAGCTGTGTCTTGTCTCCATGTGAGGCAGTAGCACCTGCTGAAGTGCAACTGTTTGCTAGAGACAGAGAAAAATAACAATGGTATTAAAGAGTGGATTGTATGGCTCATTGGCATGTGCTGCATTACTGAGAGGCACAGAATTTTTTGCCTGTTAGAGAGCACTCAGGCACCAGAGTACTGCTCGCTTATTTGTCAATCTGTAATTCTCAGTAGTAAATGGGTAGACACTGAATTTACATTAAAAAGTGTGGGAATTCAGAATTATGTCCCTTGATGCTAGCAGTCTAAGCAGGCACTCTGATTTCATTTGGTTTTTTTTCAGTGAAGGTGCAATAATACATCAAGGTACCACACTGGACAAAGCAAGACAAAGAAGTAACATTTCCTTGTTTAGCAAGCTGAGGCTGTCTCCAGCTCTATTAGAGACTTTTCCCCTTTTCCTTCCCCAACCCCTGTTTTCTTGGCCATCAAAGGTACAGTGAAAGCAATTGCACATTCTTTACTGTCCCGACTGCTGTGCTGCTCTATGGTGATTTGTACCACTCTGTCACTGTAATCTATTTTTCATCCTTGCTGCAGTATATGTATGTGAAAGCTACCTGGTATGTCTGATGGTGTATGGGAAGCCAAATGTCTTGTGGTTTACAGGTGGCATTTTTTTGTAGCTCATCAGAAGGCACTAAAGAAGAGAACTTTTCATTTCTTAAAATGTACTAATTGGAGAAGTGGAACTAAATAGTACCAGCTCAGTGTTTTGCACTAACAGTGAGTAGTATTAATCAGAAGTCAAATTTAGTTGCCTGACTCTAGTTATAAGACTAAATGTGATTATCTTTCTTGGAAATAAGGGATTTTAGTTAGTTGTACACAAGTAGTTCTATACTGGTGTCTTACAGAAATGTGTGTTATTCACAAAACAGGATACTTGAAGAGCCTGTCTCCTGCTTCGAAGGTGGTCACCATTTTTAAATGTTTCAAGTTACCCTTTTTCACTTACATAAATTATATGTGATGTGTTACAAAAGCCTTGGGAAATCTATGAAGAAGAATTCAGTAGACTCCTCTTTTTACAACAGAGAAAAGGTTTAGATAAATGTACTTATGTACAAAATTAAGTATGTATTTAAGTTAATAGTTACCTTCATGTAAGTGATACTTTTCATCATAGACGTTCTTAAAGCACTCTGTAAAGTCATTTCATCCCTCCTGAAGGGTTATCTGTTATTGGTGGTCTCCTGTTTATGCAAATATGTAAAAAAATTACCAGTGAGGAAATGTTCATTGTCAGTTGGAATAGTGTTCTTTCAAGGACATAATATATTGTGAGAATTAAAGTGTAGCAAAAATAAAGCCATTATCTGTTGTCAAAATTGGACAGGCTTTTTTTTCTTAGCAAACTTGTATTGTTTATAGGGACAAGAGTGATGACTGATTTTTATCTGAGACACAATGAACAAAATGAGGGGGAGACTTTTTATAACCAGGTCTCTCTAATACCCACTTTAAGGCATCAGTCAGATTATCTTCTAAACTGAATAAAGAAACTTGCATTACTCAGCAGTACAATATACTCAAAAGTTCACTCAAATATATCCAACTAAAAAAGGGAGAGAAGTTATATTACCATATTTGTATGATATAAATAATATAAACGTAATATCACATCTCCTAAATGTTATTTAGTGATGCTTAGTGAGATTACAGACAGTAGTTTGAACACTGAACCAATATTCTTTTGATTTGGGGGTTCATTTAAGTTACTTTCCTTATTCCACGGGTATATTTTAACATACAGATTAGGAGAATGATGAATTTGTAAGTAACTAACATCTGGAAAATGCACTTAGATGCCACTGTCTTAAAAATGACTGACTAGAAATAAAAGACCTGATTAGCAAACTCAAAACATCCACCAGATTCTTTTGAGAAAAGCTCCATGATGCTATCAGAAAATGAGAGAGGGTGATTCTTCATTGTTTGGAAAAATGAGCCAGGTCCATTCATCCAGGAGAGTGGAAACGCAAGTTTCAGGCAAGTCAAGCCCATTTTCAGTGCAATCAGGTTTTGCATCCACACATACATGCACAGAAATGTAGCTGCTATCTTTCCAGTGACTGTGGCAGCAATGTTAATAGGTTCCAAGCACAGACAAGCACTATCTGTTTCCAGGAAAAAAAGCACAGTAATTGGAAACAATTAGGAGAGTACAGACTGAATACAAAATAAGATGAATAGTTGCTTGTGCTTTCTGATCAGTTTAATATTGCTGTGAGACCTGGGAGTGTGTATTCAGCCCAGCAAAATTCTCCTCAGGTGCTTGGGAGTGAGAGCTACATCGCTTGACATCTTTAATTTGCTTCCTCCTTCTGACCCTAGATGCAGCCAGGGATATTAGAAGGAGTAGATGTGGGGAGATGTGCAAGCTGGCTCCTCTCTTGTTATCCCAGTGTGACTATAGAACATCTTTCCCTCTTGGCCACGTTTTTCACCAAACATAGGATGGTTGAGGATCTGAAGTTATCTTTGTCCTAGGATCAGAATCCAGTAAATCTACTGAACTTAAAGGCATCCATTCCTTTGTCTCCTTGATTGATTTCAGTGGTAGGAATTTTGATTAACAACATGTAGGTCCCAAAATAGATTTAAATAGGAGACAGCGATGTAAAAGCAAATCTCTAGTTCTGTAAACAGGCATACTTAATAAAGTAAAAATATTATGGGAAAGCTGTATAGCTACATTTTGGAATTACTCAGCATCTTAGAGTATACTTCTTTTTCAAAAAGGCCTCCTCCAGCACAGTTTCTAGGCTTGTTCCTCCTGTTTCTTGTGTATTTAGGCTTACACTTGTTCACCCAATAGGGTGGGGGGGTTGCCATTTTCAGTTGTGCCAGATTTATAAAGCTCTGGGAAAGAGCTGGACTCTTTCTAGCGTATGTTTTTGTTTCGCTACATACATGGTAGTAGTTAAATGACAATTTTACTCTGGAAAATTACTAGGAGCAATAGTTTCATGATTATTTATTAACTGGTTATAAACCACTCTGTGACCACATTACCTTTGTTATTCCTAACACATTTGTATCAAAAGCTGACTTCCAGATTACTTTGTGGGGCTAGGGATAATTGAGAAAGAAACTTGCAGTTTGAAAACATAGCCTGTGGATAAGGTTTTCTGAAGGTTTTCTGGTACTTGCTGGAACAAAACTGTATTTTAAGAATTTTCAGGATTGTCAATAATATATAACATTCACTGAAGTTTACAGTTACTGTGAATGAAACCAGTTTTGGGACCAAATGCATGCAATAACCACTTTTCTATTTAAATATAAGTTGAATTAGAGATTTATCTTTTTTTAAATTGTAACTTTGACTACATGCAAAAGCCCAGTTGTCCTCTCTTTTAAACCAAAATGGAGACTAAACAGAGAGAATTCAGTTGTCACCAGCAAAACATAAACCAAAAAACTTGGTGCCTAATGATTTGGATTTCAGAAGGCAGCTTGCTACTCAGACCAGTGGTGGGAGGAAAAACTGGCTTGAGACTATCTGTGCATTTGTGACAGAGCATCTTCTAGTCTGATACATAAGGAAAATGTCAAGTAACAATTCTTTTACCTTAGGACTCTCATGCTCTTCAGCAGGCACTTTTGGTGATGGGTGAATAATTGAGTGTAATTATTTTGGGAATATCTGTCTGGAGGTTATATTCCACCTGTCATGTCTTTTCTCTAAGTCATTTTCCCCTTCCTTTCTATTCTTATCTCACATTATTTTGAGCTGCCATGGTATTGCTTCCTTTGATGTACTCAGTATGGATGCCACAATGCAGAACAGTATGCCAAACCTCAACCAAATTAAACTAATTGGACATCCGCCACAAATTTTTGGGGAGAGAAGTCTTGAGGCTTAACAAGGAATGGTATTATATCTCCCTGATACTTGGAAATTATTTCAGAACAATTTTAATGAAATAAGGAAGCTTTGTTGGAGCATCTTATCTCTGTCTACAAAATCTTTTGACTTTGATACTTTTCAAGGATTTAAGTTAACAGTTTCTCTGTTGAGTCTGTTCTGTCCTTAGTTTGTGTTTTTACTTGTAAAATGAATAAAGCATCTATATATTTATAAGCTATGCTACCATGGCCTTCAGCAAACACTGCAGTTGATTAAAACATTGGGCAGAGCAGGTTTATCTGACTCCAATTCATCAGCATCCAGAGGTTATGAACCTCAGCTTATTAGGGGTGTATTAATGATGTGATTAATGGTATCATACTTCTTCCTTCCAGTTTTGCTCTGCAGGTTGACTTCCATAGCAACAGGTCATCACCAGGGAAAATTCTGGGGTAAAGCCTATTAATGATTCCAATCTTACAGCTGGAAACTCTGAATCATGTTGGGATTCACACTTAGCAGTTCGAACTGAACCCTTACTAGAAAACACATTATTAGAAAGGGAAAACTGAATGGGACACTGATTCTGCTAGAAGGCCAAAACTGAAACATGTCTCTCTTCTTTGTATTGTGATTTGAGTGGGTTTTTTTCCTACTTTTGCTTTTAAAGATGCAAACGGTGTTTCTCAGTATTTGGGACTACCACATCCGTAAACCTATTCTTTTAGACTGAAAAATGTTGAATTAGTGTCCATTGTACAACAGGTTGTGTTTATGCAGAGGAAAAGTATGTGGGTGACAGGATTCTCTTGAGAGAGGAGGCAGTCTTGGAAAAGTGCCTTGGAAGAGACTTGGAGAAGCCATCCTTGTGCCCCAAGTAGGATCAGATTGTCATTTCTATTTTGTAGATCATCAGAGATGGAAAACTCATAGCGTCTGTTGATGCTCTGTTCCAGTGCTTCATTATTTTTCTCAGTGGCTGGTTTTCCTAAAGTTTATCCTGAGTCTTTCTAGTGGGTATTTGAACCTATTGCTACTTACTCTGTCTACCACTAATATGGAGAACAGACCATTTTCTTCCTTTTGTATTTGCATATTTTGTGGCTCAGGTTTTCCAGCTCTGCTAGTTCTTGTTCTGTTTTTTAATGTCTTCTGTCAGTTCACATCTTTCTTGAATATCCAAAACCATTGTGCAGCATCACGCTTGTGATTCATAGATTAGAAACACGCTCTAGGTGGCACCCCACCTTCTTTTTCCTTTTTTAACAGAACTGTTAATAAGTAACTCTTCCTTATCTTGTATTTGTGATAAAAATAAACACTGTTTTTTTTTTTAACTTATCAAAATCTATTTCAGTCTTTTTATAGTCCTCCAACATATTTGCGGTGCCTCTTACTATCAGGGATGTTTTCTTCTACCTATCATCTAGATTGTCAAGAGAAATGCTGAAAAGGACTGGACCCCGGACAGACCCTTTGAAGCACCATGCAATACATCTTTGTATTTGCCAGTCAAACATTGGTCCTCTGTTTTTACAGTTATCTAATTTCTGTTTCCAAATTTCATCATGACTTACTGAAGTCGAGTTGTATGACAATACACTTCCACTAACAAGACCTATTTGCCACACACAGTAAAAAAAACCTGGATTTTTCTGTCAGTTTGTTCTTGACAAATCTATATTGATTGCTGCTTATGTCTGTGTCATCATATAGCTACGCACAGTGGTTTGCTTTTATCCAGAGATGTTCTCCCATCTGAAGTTCATCTTGAATTGTCTGTGGTTTCCCAGTTCCTCTTTCTTCCTGTTCTAAGCACGAGCAATATGCTTACCCTTTCACCCGTCTTCCATGAGACATCACAGAGTTGCTCTCAATTTTTATGTCTGTTCAACTCTTTTATATATCTTTTTATATATCTTAGCTGGTGTTTGTCAGGCCAACTAAATTGGAAAAATGTAATTAATGTAATAATCTCTGTTCTTAGCTGAGCTCTGACGGTTGTTGCTACTAATTCTGCTTGACACCAATAGACCTCCTTCATGAAGACTAATGCAAAAAGTCATGAAGCACTCTGGATTTCTTTGCATCATCTCTACGTTCTCTCCAAATGGTTGGCTAGTGTCATCTTTCTAGTTGTAAAGTCTGATATGTGCTTTAATTACTTGTTTGCAGCTTACTACATGGATGCTTTATGTTGTGTTTAATAGCTCGTATGGTTCCCTTCTTGTGGCTGCTTGTATTTGGAATTGTATGGAAATCTCCGAAGAGAGAGACTGCCCCTTTCTGAAGAGCATGCTCAAGAGGGACTTGTTTCTGAAAGGTAGACCATGGCAGCTAATTTGAAATGACAAATTATGAGAGACTTATGAAGGAGGCAGGTAACAGACTGGGGCCAGGAGGATGCTGGAGTATTTCTGTACCTGGAAAGGGCATACTGGCTGCTGGATAAGAACAAGGCAAGAGGAAAAACTGAGTCTATAAAGATATGGGAAGAAGAAAGAAGCTTTATTTTCAAAGCTTTTTACATCTTATTTGGCCAGTCCAAGACTTTTTGCCATTAAAAAAAATTGCATTGCTCTATTTCGTGTTTAGAGATTGCAAGCACTTTGGTGTTTTGGAGCATCTCCTTCGAGGGCAGGTTATGGTCAGATCCACTTCAGAAGCGTGCCTGACCTGGTCCCTGCTCAGCTGTGATCATAGGGTTCCTTTATTTCTTATGGTCATGTTTTGAGTCTTGACCTTTTTGCTTGTGCTCCAGCTGCTTGTGCTGTTCTTTTATGCTCTTCTTAAGTGATCTGACCTAGTTGGTAAGCTTCTTTCCTGTGTTTGAGGTCAATGAGAAAGTCATGATTTTGCAAGGTCTCTTGCAACACTTCTGTCCTTTTACATGGACATGGGTAGAATTTGTGTCCTCAGTATTAATTCTCTCCCATGCTGCCACCTCTATTTAACTTTTTTTTTTTTTCATACACTGAAAACAGCAGCAATGCCTAATTGCAAGGATGAAAGGTCAGATACTTCCACATGGTTCAGTTCCAACTTTCTCCAAGATAGAGTACTTGCTCCTAATCTCATGGCTTCCGATTGTAACATTGACTGGCTTTCATATGATACTAGCAACCAGCTTCTTCCCTGTGTGATTGCCAGATTATTCTTTACTATTGGCTTATGTTTGGTATAGCTGTCTGTGCTGTTTTTTATAACGCCCTTTTTATCCTTTGGCATCCTTGTGATCACAGATGTATCCTACATATCATATCCTTTAGCTCTCCTTCTTGCTTCCCTAAAAGTTCATACCAACAGGCACCAATGAATCAGATAACTCCTTCCTAGCCTTCACTGGAGCAGAAATGTAGGTGTCTCTTCTGTGAGGTACAGTTCAGGACTGTGACCAAAGTATTCAGAATCCTGTAAGGGTATGGCTTACAGCTGCAGGTAGTCACAGAACGTGCAAATTGCTATGGTGGGACTGTTTGTCCTCGTTGGTCTTCTGTGTATTACAACCTTTACCAACTGTGCTTTATATCCCCTCAGGAATTTCTTCTGCTTATTGCACAAACATAATCAGGCTATGAAAAGCAGTAATAAGTTAGCATTAGTTGCCAACTAATGGATTTCCCATCTTCTCCACCTTCAAACGCAGTCCCTTTGTACCAAACCCTACCTGTTTATATTTTCAAGAAGAAAGAATCTGGAATAACAGATAAGATCTGACTGATTCAGTGAAGAAGGACATAAAAGAGAAGACTCCTATTTAAAATGGTAGATAATTAGACTACTGTATTCTGAACTTTCATGTATAATCTTGGAAGAGAACTGCCAAGCATAGAAGAACATATTTACACCTAGAACTGGATTATGTGATAAGGAACTTTACCTCAATTACAGGTACTCAAATGACATTCGCACACCTTGTGATGTGAAGCCATTTTTAATTATTTATTTGTTAAATTATCATGGATTTAGAAAGAAATCTGAGGCAAATTTGGGAAAATAAGAAAAAATATTCTACTTCTGTGATGCTTTTAAAAAGTATAGTTATAGTTTATATTAGGAGTGTAATTTATTGCAGGAAAATATTGAAACAGAGGTCAAAAGCATATTATGTTGCTGTAGGAATAATAGGAACATTCTTATTGGATAAATTCCTTTTCTCATGCCAGGACACAAATGACTATTGATTTGTCTTAAGATAAAATATATTTAGAATGTATAGGTTTCTTGTGTCCTTCTCTGAATGTCTAATACCAGCTGATGTCCAAGACAGAATATTTAATTAGATGAACCTTGGTTGTCATTTGGAATCTGCATATTTTGGCTGATATTTCAAAAAATGTGTAGATGCAAGTTTTGTCCCAATCTAAAATTTTAAACAAGTTTGGTTTTCAGCTGTTTTTTCTTTCTTTCATAAAAGATAACTGTTCATATGAAATCCAAAGAAAGAAATTAGCAGGAGTGAACAGAAGTCGGTAAAGCTGAACATTTTCATGATAATTTTTATGTGGCTATGAAAATGATGGATTTCATGGATTATTTTCTTTACTGTAGAAACAGTACTAATTGTAGTTTGCCACCAGTGTTAAACTAGGATTTTGAATTTAGCCTGTGGCAATATAACAAGAACTTATGCCAACTTGTGGCACTGTGCAGCTGCTGAAAACCCCTGCTCTAGCAAGAGCCTTGAAAATGTATGAATGCCCAGCTTCAGCTCTGTCGGTCTTCTTTGGAAAATGTTGGAGCAGATTCTACTCCAGTGTGTGCCAGTATAAACCTAGAATTACTTCTGTGATGACTGTTGAACAGTTTTTGTCAATGCAAGCGTAATAGCGGTTTTGTTCATTTAAATGGGCATGGATTTATGGGGAAGGGAAGGACTAAGGCGGCTAAACTGTCCAATTAGCATTAGACAGCCTGGCATAATCCCTTTAAACTGAGGGTGTATCTGTCCCTGAGTGGCAGTAACCAGTGTAGCAAGAGTGTAGTAAAGCAGAGAGTGTAACTACACCAAAATAAGGTCTTCTCTTATGTTGGTAGATGCAGATATTTGTACCACATGCACAAGGTCTTTGTTGGTTTTCAAAAGCAGCAAAGTAAATCAACAAAGAAGCCTAACCAAAAAGTTTCTGCTTAGGAACCTTTTCAAAGTTGAACATGAGCCAGCAGTGTGCCCAGGTGGCCAAGAAGGCCAATGGCATCCTGGCTTGTATTAGAAATAGTGTGACCAGCAGAAGTAGGGATGTGGTTGTCCCCCTGTACCCAGCACTGGTGAGGCCACACCTTGAGTATTGTGTCCAGTTTTGGGCACCTCAACACAAAAGAGATGTCAGGTGCTGGAGTGAGTGCAGAGGAGGGCAACAAGGCTGGTGAGGGGCCTGAAGAACAAATCCTATGAAGAGTGATTGAAAGAGCTGGGACTGTTTTGTTTGAGGAAGAGGAGGCTGAGGGGAGACCTCATAGCTCTGTACAACTACTTGAAAGGGCAGTGTAGACAGGTTGGTGCTGGTCTCTTCTCACAGGTGATTAGCGATAGAATGAGAGGGAATGGCCTCAAGCTGCAACAGGGTAGGTTTAGACTGAACATTAGGAAAGAATTTTTCACAGAGGGGGTGGTCAGACGCTGGAATAGGCTGCCCAGGGAGGTGGTTGAGTCCCCATCCCTGAATGTATTTAAGAGTCGTTTACATGGAGTGTTGGGAGATATGGTATAGGGGAGGAATTTGTAGAGTAGGGCTGATGGTTGGACTTGATGATCCCAAGGGCTCTTCTAACCTGAATGATTCTATGATTCTAAGTTCATTCTAAGTCATTGGAATTCAGTTTTCCATTAAATTGTTAAGATAAAGCATTTCAGTGGTAATATAGTGGAAAGTATATTAGCGTAGCACCCAATATATATCCCTGCTGTAATTCTGCTAAGGAAAATTGAAATAACAAGGACTGATGGGAAACTTCTAAGGCTGCACTTTGGGTTGCCTATACTTGTATCTTTGATGTATTTAACTCTGAGCATTATTTTCAGGACACGCAAGGAAGGTGTGCATATTGTAGTTATGAATAGTTTGGCGATACAATGTACTCGTCGTTAACACTTCTGGAATGAAGTGCTGAACATCTCCAGCTTCTGTTGAGTTTACATTTCAGAATTACCCTCTGAGCTGGTTGCAAACTCCCAAAGGATACAATTCCAGTACTCAAATCAGGTGCTCCCTCAGGTATCACGCAGCAGTGTTTGAGGCATGCCCTCCAAAGGCATTGCCAGCCAACTGTGTTTTGCTTTCTTGGGAAAGAATGCTTTTCATGACATTTTAAACCTCATTTTGGATTTAAACATCTCTGTACAATGTATAAAGGTACAGAGCAGAGCTGTAGATTTTTCTCTGTGTAGTTTTTGTTTCCAGGTGGTTATCTTGGAGACCAATGACAGGCATTTGGGAAAATCCAAAAGCTATGTTTCAAATGTGTCCATTGGGTAAGACCAACGGCGTTAACAGGGAACTTAGATTTTTCAACATATTCCTTCAACCTATTTTGCTCTTGTCTAGGAAGCACTGGAGTTTCAGATGCTCAATTAAATCCAGGACACAAATATAATTCCTGGAGAGCTGAGCAAGTACATGTTCTGGAATCAGTTGTTTGTCATCTCCAGGTGAAAGAGGAAGCTTGTTTCTTGCTATGCAGTCCTATGGTTTGCAAGTACTACTGTGAGTATCTTGATGGCATTCTAAGATTTAGCTTGCAATTTCAGCAAGTTTGATTCCAGGAGACTTTGACATTTGAGCTTTAGTCAGTTCCAAACCCAGACTTTAGATTTTTTTTTTTTTTTTTTNTTTTTTTTCTTATAGTAGGAGAATTCCTGACTTTCAGTCTGGTTTCGAGAACTGCTGATTCTCAGGCATTCTTATAGACTCTTCTGAGAGTCCCAAGTACTCCACGTTTCTCAGGATTACATTTTGCAAAGGCATCTACTGTGATTTTTTTTTTCCTTGATATTAAGGCTATCCTATTCTGCCTCTGCTGCAGCACCATTATAAACTGCTTTCATATAACCTGTGTTTCCCACTGAGGTGCAGCTGCTTTGGATTCAGAAACAGCTCTGTAGAGAAGAAGCTTGCCTGAGAATTTTTATTTCTATTAAAGCTTACAATGTTAATATTTTTAGTAAGGCGTTTCAACTTACGTTACAGAAGGTCTGCTTTCCTGAGAGTAGATGAGGCATGTTATTTCTCTGTGGGAATCCTTCTTGTGTCATAGCCAAAACCAGCAGTTTAAACTCTTCTATTTGGACTTCATTACATTAGCCAGGACCTTGCAGTGTGAAAACCCAGATGTTTTAATGCATTAAAAAAATACTGTGTTGTGTACACCTAGCCAAATTAATTATTCGGTAAAATGTTTGCAGTGAAGCAGCAGTTAATGGAAGAGTGGCAGATGTCACACACAGAAGTGTCCATTTCGCTATGGTGCTTTATGGTCTGTTGTGACAGCTAAATGAAGCAGCTCAACAGCTGTCAGCATGCTAATGTTTTGGATTAAATAAACATACTTGGAAGAACTTTCCTCTGATTTTTAAAGCATAATGACTGTGAAGCAGCCATGTTTCTTTGCAAATGAAGTTTGAAGTGTTTTGTAAGTGATAACCAGACAAAATGAGGAAGAACATTGGGCTGTAAGGTAGACCAGGATATTTTAGTTTCTTTGGAGCTGTGTAACTCTGAACCTCAGTGGGGCTTAGAAATTCCTACTCAGTCTAAACACAAGGTGTAAAGAAAGGTTGCAGTGAGGTGGATACTCTTTTCCTTTGCTTTATAGTGTTTAATAAGCATAAGAAAAGAGAAGCTTTTAACTTGTGAAGAGACAATCAGAAAAGCTGGACACGTATAAATGTAAACTCAGTGTAACTTTTGTCCATTTTTGTTAAATTCAATCCAGAAGACTCAGGGCTGAATGTGTGATCATTTTAAAATATTTCTGTTTTGGTTTTTTGTTGGTTGGTGATTGCTTTGTAATGTTGTCAGCTGATTCTTCAAGAAATCTTCTTTTTGTTTGAGGATATTCTTGATTGCCTTCTTGACTTCAGCTGTTTGGGACTTGCAATGCCTGGTGTGGATGTAATATGTGGACAGATTCTGCTGTGTGTAGCTGGTCAATCCTTGATCATTTTCAGGTAGCTCATCCATTTCATAGGATCTTTATTGTAATGAAAAATACAACTGGTCGCATCTTCTTTAGCATGATACTTTTCATACTTGGCTGCCAAATTGAGTAGGGGCATATCTTTCAGCGCCGAGGCTGCTGGAGAACAATGAGATAAATTATCATCATAGTTTTATCCTCTCCACCTTGAGTTCCTGCTGTTTTTTTCTCTGAGTGTCTGCTTCTGACTGTGGCTGGAAGGTTGGTGTCACAAAGTGAGAAACACAAAGGAAACCCAAGATTTAGATGATTCGCCCAGGCTTGCAGGAATGAGTGAAGGTTTACCATCATCAAAATATCTTAAAAGTTGGAAAGAAGCATTCGTTATGGCACTTGAAGGAGCTGCAAGGGAGCTCAATCTTTAACTGTATCTGTGGATGGAGCAATGACCCCTTATTTCCTGGCGCTTTGATGTTCCCCATGTCTAATTTTTAAAGAGTGTAACTGTGAACAAGTAAAGAATGTCTTATCCTCCTGCTCTGCCCTCATTTCTTTGGCAAAGAGAAGTGGAAGCTTAGTGAGTTCCTTTGAGGAATGCACCAGGACCACAGAAGAGTGGAGAAGGGGTTTGCCTGGGAACTCTACCAAAAAAGTAATTTTTGTGTCTTTTTCTACATTAACTCTGGGAGCTTTATTAGGAAAGCTTTCATTAGGAAAGGTAAAACCAGCAATAGATAGATAAACTCACTTTTTAATATTTCTTTTCTTAAAAAAATGGAAACACGTGAATGCATTGGCATTCAATGACACAATTATTACAAACGTTTGTATGAAGTAAGTGGAAGTGTAATGCTGCTGAAAAACAGGCATTGCTACAACTTAAGCATAGAAGTTTGCAGACTTGTGTTCCTTGGGTTTTTCATTTGGTCCCTTTCTCAGAAATCCTGGGGTCGAAGTTGTGTTGCAGGACCCCACGTTCAGTCCAGAGAGATCCGAAGGGAGCTCCTAATAGCTTTTCCTTCAGAGCCCTGTGGGAACAAGTCTGGCAAACTTGTTTTCTGAAGTCTGCTGAGGCCATTGGAAAGAGGTAATATGCCGATGAAGGGAAAATGTCATTTTATTTCTCTACATTCACTTCTTTTTCCCTCCTGAATTATTGCAGTACTCTCATCAGTTAGCAGGCAGGCCACGATGCCTTGCTCAGTGAGCTTTCAGCATGCCTCTCTTATCTCCTGTTTATGAGACCAGAGGTGCCCCTTCCAGTTCTCACACATCTGTCATTCCTTCTGGTCTAACCAGGTGTGTTTTTTCTTAAAAATAATAATAAAAAAAAAAAAAACCAAAACAAAAAACCCCAGAATTTTGAATAGTATGGAGAAGATGGAAAAGAAGCTGATCAACACCCAAGGTGGACACCCTGATTGCAGGTAAGTCAAAATATGTAGCTTTCAGAAAAGTGCAGTGTCAGTACAGCTGGAAAACTGTCTGTACAGGCTCACTGTAGGATATTATCTGTTCTCTGGTGGGCTGTTCATTTCAGAGGAGCGTAAAGCAGCCTGATCACCCCTAGTCATCTACAAGCAGTTGAACGATCAACTGGAATTACATGGTAAAGGTAGGTTAGCATAAAGTTTAGTAATTTAGTACCCAGAGATGTCAGTATGCTTCCTAAAAGGGACTCAGAGTATGTGTTGTGTTCCTCTGCTGTATTAAGAATAGAGTCAGAACTACATAGGACACTTCGATTAAATAGCTAGATAACAGGGTGGTTTGGGGTTTGGATTGTGTTCTTTGGTGTTTTTTGGTTTGTTTTTTTTTTTTTTATGAGGGGTGGGGAGAGTGGGTTTTGGTGGTGTTTGGTTTGTGAGTTTTGTTACGCTTTCTTAGCAAGTTTGGAGATTCACAGCCATAAGTCACACAGAATCACAGAATATCAGGGATTGGAAAGGACCTTGAAAGATCATCTAGTCCAATCCCCCTGCCAGAGCAGGAACACCTAGATCAGGTCACACAGGAACGCATCCAGGAGGGTTTTGAATGTCACCAGAGAAGGAGACTCCACAACCTCTCTGGGCAGCCGGTTCCAGTGTTCTGTCACCCTCACTGTGAAGTCAAGTTGGTAAAATATGTGGAGGACTAGAACATCTAAAAATCAGATCCTTAATCTGTTGTCATGACTGTCAAGGCTTCTCAAGTGGTTTTGATGCCACAATGGAATAACAAGTACATGGCCGTCAGTTTCTTTTGGCCTTGGAAGCAGCTGTGATCACAAGAAATTTTCACTAGCTTCTCTTTCATGCTCAGCCTTAAATTCTCATTTAAGCCAAGAGCCTGGCATGCAGATATTGTAATTTATATTTTTGAAACCTCCTAAAATGTGTTTCTTACAGCTGCTTTTTTCAACTCGGTAAGCAGATTTCCCCTGAAAAATACTTTGTTGCCCTTACTTTTCACCTGTATGACAAACAAAAGAACTTTAATTACTGTTTTTGTAGGGATTGAGTCTCTCTCTCGTTTTGATTTCTAATGTGAAAATTGGGTAAATAAACTAAATGTGATCTCTATGTCAATAGAAGGCAAAGGAAGACTAAAAAGTAAGGTGCTACTTCTATAGCTTTGCAACAATAGAATAAAAAATGGAATAATGAACTGTAAATGTATCTAATTACATAAATAATGCATTTGTGTAATTGTCTACCAAGGGTGTGCTAATGAATCAATTATTTTTAATTGTAGGATGCTTGATTGTTTCAGAAATATAATTGATTGTAATCAAGAATCAATTAAATGTTGGTAGTAATTGTATTTATCAAATTTAATATATTATTATAGTTTAGCATTTTTTTCAAAAAAGGAAGTATTAAAAGACTGTACTAGTGTTATGTCTTCATACCATTGGGCTGATGGGGTGGCACTTACTGTAATAGTGCACAATAAAGAAGAAACTTTTACTTTCTTCTCATCTTTGTTTCCAGTCTCATCTGATCTGTCAGGATAAACAAGGGTTTAGACTTGCTCAGTGTTCATAACCCTTGGCTTGCTGTATGAAGCAGGCTTTGACAGAAACCAAGTGAGACCATGTGAAACTCTTTCAAAGGTGTGAAACTTGCAGTCATGACCATGTCGTAAAAATAGTGCTCTGCACGGCAGGGTGGTAGCCTATAAGGAATTCATACCAGCGTGCCTTCCCCAAAAGCCCTGGCAAGCAGTCAGCCTGAGATATGCTTTCTCTTCTGAACTGTTTTTGGGTTGTAGTGTGTCATGTGAAACTGTTAGCTTTTACCCCAAACTTGTTACTGTTCTTGCAAATGAAACTTTAATAATTTTCATTCAAAGGAACTTAATGTCCCTGATGTGTGCAGAAGAGGCATTTGGTCTGCCTCCCTATGGCTCTACTGGCTCCACAAATACAAAGGACAAACAACTGGGTGAAATCAATACGACTCTAAATGGATAGTGAACTGCCCAGGTAAACGAAGAGAGCTTTAACAAACCTCTTTTTGGTATCATGTGCAGATGTTTTTTTTTCAATGCTGAAACTTTTTTTGACCTTTGTCAAAATTTTGAAGGCTTATTACACACTGGATGAGAGAGTGGATTATCTGCTAGCTGCATAAAATACAGATTGTGTGTACAGTTCATGTTTCCATGGGTTTACAGGCCCTGATGAGCATACTTGACCGGCTTGTGCGCCTGGGGAAAACTGAAATCGGCGCTGAAGAGCAGGTAAAGTACAGAGCTCCCCACTAAGGGAAGCTGTTTAAGGACCTGTGTTCTACTGCTACAGTTCCATGAGAAGAAGCATTGTTTTGGCAAGTGTGCAAAATATGTATATAGTAAATATAGAGAGTGCCATCTACTGACGTGTAAGGGGAGAATATATATGTGGTGGTGTCCAGAAATGTGCCAACTCAATAAAGTTGTTGTTATACTCTGGGTGGCTTCCTGACTGTAGATGCAAGCGTGAGTCCAGTCTGGGCTTGTGTTTCCTCTGTAGTGCTGTAAAGGGATCAGTCAAGCTGTCTGATGTGATCTTGGTACTCGTAAAAACTTGTCCCTGTAACCAAAAGCCCAAGAATTATGTGCAAAATTTCAAGGGAAGGAGGAGGTTTTTAATTATTATTAAATCAGTTTGGGAAGAATCTAAACTCTTTATTTCCTGAGGCCTTTTTGGCCTGGTGTCACTGGAACCCTGGTGTAATCTGTGCCTTGTCCTTAGGTCTTTTGCTGGATGGGCTACGGAGGAACTGCAGAAGTAGGAAGCTGGGTCACCTCCCCCTTGTTTTTTCTCTTCGGGAAATTGAGGGTCGAATTCTCATTTTACTACAGAAAAGTGCTCTGTCAGAAAATATCTGACTATTACTATGACTCGCTCCTTACTTTGACAAAGAGAAATTATCAGAATTATTTGCTTTCCTGCCTGTGGGGGCTAATTATTTGAGTAGGGGGTTTCTGGACTTGAGGATAAAGAAAATAATTTTAACTTTTTTTTTTTTCCTAGCACTGTTTTTTAAACATAAAGGGTATATGTGGAGAAGAGAGCACAGTAATGAAAAAGAAAATTTTAGGCTTCCCCTCCCATCTCTGAAAACACGAGCCTACTGATAAGAAAAGTTTAAAAAGACAAATCAAATGTTAGGAAATATTAGGCTAGGAGTGAAGAGCAAAACAAAGAACCTCATTATTCCACTGTATAAATCTGTGGTGCATTGTATGTGGGATGCTGCATACACAGATTTGGTCTCCCTGCTTCAAAAGAAATGTTACACAAACTAGAGATGTTACACAAACAAAGAATATCAGGAGCTGAGGAGCTGCTACTGTGCTCAAGAGGGCCCTACAAAAAAAAACATAGAAGGAAGGAAATGGTTACTCTCCACTACTCACACTAGAAGAACTGAGAGGCAACCAAATTTTAAAAAATGTTACTGTGGAAATTGGTGCTGTAGTATGATCTGAAAGCCAAAATAATGGTATTCATGAAGAATTCATGAAGAGTACTTTGGCTGTTAAAAACTGTTCCAATTGCAACCTTTGACTTGGAAAGCTCTTTCCCTTCTAATGTGGGGCAATCGACACTGCATGCTCAGGAAGGATCACTTTATTCTCATCCCATTTCATATATTTTCCTCTGATTACGGCTTAGTGGACTTTGCAGGAAATAGACTAAAACCACCTGGTTTAATAACCTAACCCAAAGCAGCAGGAGCCAGATGTTAGGACCTCACCTCTTACACCACATCTGCAGAGTCATGGCCTATTTTCTGTCTGCTCTGTGGCCCTAAGAGCTGAATAATTCTTGCACAGGTGCCACTGTGTGTTTAGAATGACAGGTAGGTTCTACTCAGGGTACCCTTTAGGAAGGGACAGAGGTGTGCCCGGAACAGGATTCTCGACTCCACTTTGTAAGACAGGTGCCTAAAATAACTAGGGACTGCAACGCCAATTTTTCAGATTCCCAAGGCACTTATTGGCTCTGTCCCTTAATTACGAGCCAAAGACAATATTCTTCACTTCGTCTGTAAATATCTCTAGGGGCTTCTTGTCAAGAGAATTTCTTCTGGCTTTTCAAACTCAAGTGAACTATTTTGATGATAATATAACATAAGCGTGTCCCTAATCGCACAAACTTGCTTGTGTGTAAGTATGCTACATCATTTCCATTAGATGCTTGAAGTGGAAAATAATGTACAAAAATTGCAGATTTCTACAGCTGGAACTCCTCTAGGTGTCCTGAGTTTCTTCCCAGGTACCTGCCTATCTTTCAGACGTGTTATGCCAGCTCCCAGATTTCCATAAAAGCTTTGGTCGTCACAGCAGTTTTCCTTGTTTATCATTTTAACCATATAATTTGCTTCACATTGAATGCCACCATTGGCCCATGTCAACAAATCACCTTCAAAGGATTAGGTGTCTCTTTCCTTCTGTCTCCTTGGTTGCATGCTTTCTTTCAGTCGTCATTTACCATTGAGGTGTTCCTTCTCATTGAGTAACAGTATTAGTGCCATCTTCAAGTATCCAAAGGGAAAAAATAAAGCCAAACAAGAAGACAAAACCAGAGAAGGGTCTTCGTTCCAGTCGATTAGCAAACCTAGTGATCATGACAGCTTCCTAAATCAGTTGCCAGTTACATTCTTTGTCTTTGCTTCCTGTAATATAAAAATGCTTGTCGCTAACCTTGTTAGTAGGGTTCCGCCCTCCTGTGGTCTAAACGCCCATGTTTAATTTTTGGGATCATTCTTTTGAATTTTTATCCTGCTTGCATACAAGTTGGTGTCAGAATGTCAGAATGTTGAGGATGGTTTCACTGAAGGAGGTTGGCTGGAAGGGTATTAATGCCTTGATGCAGCTGAGTCTCGTGAGTTTGCACCTCGAGATGGGAATGTTGCACTGATATCCTTTGGGGTTTTTTGTTTGTTAAGTGACGGTGCACATCTACTGTGAAGAAATGTTCTTAAGCAAAGTTAATTCTTTGTGATTGAAATAATTTGCTGGAGAAAGGCAGTTGGATTAGAAATCTCAGTCCTTGCAGTGCCGCCGTGCTCCACCACTATTCCAGGAGGTCACACGTTAGCAAACACAGAGCTCATGCATTTCTTTCAGTGATAATACTGTCAACTCCAATTTACAGCAGTTTGGTTTAATGCAGAGCTTACCAATAATTTGTAGTGATCAGAAGATCAATGAGATTTAGTGTTCAGGTTCTGAATGAATAAGTAAGGGTTTGGTGGCCTCCTGGGGGCTTCTTTCTCATTTTTGGCTGTGGCAGCTGAGAGTCCTCAAAGTTGAAGCTGTAATTCACCGATGTAATTTTAATTTTACGATGTAAAAACCCGAACACTTGATGTTTTTAAAGTTAGTGACTCATGAAAGTTAAATTGGGGTCCTGTGTCAGTGATGGAATTTTATCCCCTTGTTTTTTAGTGGTACCAATGTAGACAAACCTGGGCTAATGGCCTCTGTTGTTAGCAGCAGCATGCTTTCCCACAACGGTGCAGTTGTGTAGCAATCTTACTTAAGGCCTTTCTTTCCCCCATGGGGTGACCTCTTTCCTGGCTCACTGAGATTAATTCTTGAAGATTCTTGACCTGATCTGATGGAGGCAGAAACTGAACAGCAGTTCTAAAATTGGTAGCCTCCACATGAGCTCTGTGTCTAGCACATATTGTCCCTTTAAAAATGAAAGAAATAAATACCCTCCCTGCATTAGGAACCCAGCCATGGCTTTAGCATCTCCTGGGATTGAAGCATTTTGTGCCACCTGTTGAACTAAAGGGATCTCCCTCCCCCCTCTTCATTTCTAATTTTTATGTATACAACACTGAACTTACTCAAAGCAGCCAGGTATGAGGAATAAATTGCTGAGAGCTCCAGTGAGAAATGTGTCATGTGAAATCATGAAGGAAAAAGAGCCAGCAGCTATTACTGTGTTTGAGAAGAAAAACCCTTTCACAATGAACACAAGGTTAAAATGGAATATATTTTAGCTCTCCTAAGCTCTAGAGTTCCCCCCTCTCTCTCTTACTTTTTTTTTAATAAACCTGAAATCTGCTCTCTTATGTTGTCATGTACTGCAGCCTTCTCAGAAGGAAATCATTGATATCTGAGACTGCATACTTGATATCAAGCTACTTCTGATTTAGAGGGGCAAAAGATTATTAGAGATAAATTAAGTATTTGTCTGACACGATATGCAAATTAACTGTAATACTTGTTGCTAGTTGTCGTGTAGATTGGTCACTGTATATAAAATTCCTCCACTAAATTACAAGATCAGTCTGGATTTTGACATATTTGCAAAAAGTTATTATGTTTATCTTTCATGCATATCGAATGCATGTATGCCAATGCATGTGCTTTTAAAAGAAATCCTACATCAACAGCGATTTGTGGTGTGAGAGAGATGCAGTTCTAATCTTTAAGTTTTTGTATACAAGAGCAGTTAAGAAAGACAAAGCAACTTCACAGTTAAAATTAGCAAATTTTTAAGATTTAGGGGGTTTTCAAGAATTGACAAGTTATTTTTGCTGCACATAAATGACACCAGGTACAGAACAGTTACAGCGGATTTGCTAGGTTATTGCTCAGAATCTGTTATCTCCTAAACTCTAATGAGTATAAGCTGTGGATATGTGGATTTCATTAATATTCCTGAACTGAGTCGTATAGGCATGAGTTATTTGAGGTGGCACTGCAATTTTTCCCTACCTGCTCAGGAAAAAGATTCTGCTCTTGCTGCTGGAGGAAGCTGGCACGTTAATCCACTTTGCTTACTTCACACTTATATAAATTTATTATTTTGGGGGAGGATTTTTTTTCAAGAACCTTGGCCTCGGGTTGCTAAAAGCGCAGCTCTGGAGGAGCTTTTATCATTGTTTCTTCTGTGTAGGAAGTGACAGCCTAAAATACTCTTTTCCTTCCACGTTGAGCTTTAAGGTGCAGACAGCAAATGGTCTGAGCAGAGCAGGTTTGTCTCAGACATTGTGGCCAGGATACGCAGCTTGCCTATTGAGGGCTCTCTGCGTTCAGTGTTTCTGAGTCTTTTCCTGTCTCTGCCATTTGTTGTGCTGACTGTTTTCATGCGCGTAACTGCTCCCAGTAGTCTGTAATTGCAAGGTCACTCTAAGGTGAAGCTGTGCCTTGTTTAGGGAAAGACATGAACAGTCTGTTTAGGCCATATGTTGTTGCCTTGTCCTTTACTTGAAACCTTTGGGTAGCTCAGCATGTTACGTACAATGATTAGGAGCACCAGAATCTTTCAGAGTACACAACTGGGGCCAGCTTAGCTTCAGTGTAATTGGCAGCTTTGTGGAGTCTGCTTGAATCTTAGATGGGCATAGCAAGAAAGCTTTTCTGGTCTGATATTTGATTTTTGAGGGTGAACTGCTCCATATTCCCTAGTTTTTTCTTGCCATCTTGTGCACTTTCATTGCAGAGAGTGGAACCCACCAGGTATTTATTTTTCTCCTTTATTTACAAAAGCATGACTTTTCACATCCATGGAAGTGGCTGTTCTATATCAGCCTGCAGATAGTTGTCTGGAGGAAGCTTTTTTGGGAAAAAAAATATATATTTTTTTTTAATAATTGAGATTTTCTGTGCCATGAATGCACAAAACAAGGAAAGTGTCAAACTACACAAGGATGCTGGGTTGACAAGCAGCTTGCTTATGGCTTTCCATTGATGTTCAGTCTAGACATTTGCTCTAGCTATTAATTTGGTTAGAAACACTTAAGGACAGGGATCTATTATTTCCTCACTGAAAAAAAAGAGCAGGATAAAGCTTTGTTTTAAAACCGATTATGGTTGCTAAGTAACAGTCTTCCCTAAATTGAGTGTCTTCCTGAACAACTAATCCCAAAGTCTTAAAAAGTGAGAAATTAAAGATGTGATAAATCTTACTCTGTCCATGTGATTAACAGACATTTTGATTTAAGCCTTGGTCCCACTGTTGTTGGTGGAGAAAGCTTCCACCGGCTCAATGCCATTTCTCTGCTGATTCTCATCCAGGGTAGAAAAATTTGTAGTGTAGCATACCTATTTGGCAAATTCTTTTTAATGAACTAATTACTAGAATTTTCCACATTCCCTCGCACACATTCTTCTCACATCTGCACTGATGGTTTGGTTTGGGTTTTTTGAGGCAGATGAAGACATACTTAAATATAGGAATTAAATTGGATATTGTCATTAAAAGAAAAGGAGAATGTCTCAGGCTCAGCTAACGATGGCAGTTTACAGCAGTGCATACGTTCTGTTCCCCAGTGGGTTGTGGGTGTAACACGGCTCTGCTTTTTCCTGCAATGCTCACGAAAGGGCAGGAAAGCGGATTTAGGTTTCAGGCTGAGGGCTAGAAGCACATCCTTCTGTTTCGCAGCCGGTGCTTAATACTGTAAGTCATGGCACCTCTTGGTCAAGTCAATAAATCTCTTGCAGTGCAGAGACGCCCAGGGTAACAACATCTGAGTTAGTACCAGAAATGGAAGTGGAACAGGCATATCAGCGTGGCTCTGCACCTGGGCTACTGAGCTCAGCCAGAGCAGGTTTATTAGCTCAGGTGGAGTGCTGCACTGATGCTTTTGGACCAGGGTTATTAGACCTCACCTGTGTGAGGCTGCGCTGAACAGAGGAAGTGAAGTGTGGTCAGGCACTTGTTTGATTGATTGAGCACTGTCCACCCCTATTTGCAGACACACCTTCCAGTAATTTTATTGGTGAACTTCTTGGTTAAGCCATATGGTTTATTTCTATTTCTTTCTCTTTTGAAGGTCTCAAAGCTGTTGACAGCTTACAGAAGTTGGTAAGTATTATTGCAGTTGAAACTACTTTTATGATTTTCTGGAAAAGTCTGGAGAGATGATGAGACCTTACAAAACTGATTCAGAAGATTAATTTCTCACTGAAATATGTAGGAAGCCAGTTTCTCAAGTATCTCAACATGGTTAAAGTTCTTCTCTGGTTTTCAGATGTAATTAAGAGAACAGTACAGATGCTGGCATACACAGGATGATTATTTTGTGTCTTTAAAATTAACTGGACAATACAGCAAAGTTAACATATTAAGTATTTTGTTTACCAACCACTTGGTACTTCAGGCATGTGGTGACCTGTGTTTTAGTGGAGGGATTTCCATGGTGGGGAATCCCTCTTTGCCCCTCTCTGAAAAAAAAGGCTTAGTACTCAGAACATCATCAGACTCAGGAAAAAAGGAAGCTCATGCAACTGCATTGTAAAGCTGGGACTATTATGTTATCGTCGTCTTCCTTCAGGTTTAAGTCACTGAAGGTTGTTTTGTCCTTGTCTGTCTAAATGTTAACTCTTTACAGGCAGCTTGGTTTTTTTAAATGAGTTAAAAAAGCAGCCCATAAAACCAGATCCTCTCTGTTTTCTGCTCAGCAAAAGTAGCAAACTGCAAAAATCCTGTTTGGTAGGTGTAACTTGTGTTGCCTTTCACAGAGGTGGGTTGTGGGTTTTTTGATGTTAGGATCTATTTTAAAGCATTGTTGTGCATTGTGACCATTTAGCCAAGTGATTCAGGTTGTTTGTAGCAGTAACCAGATCCCTCATTACTCACTGCTCCATGAATCTTTTTCAACTACAACAATTTAATGCTTAAGATTTTCTATTGTCATTCATAAAAAATATTCTCAGATCACCTATTAAATATATTGAAGAGAACTAGACCAAAAATTATCTTTGAGGAACCTCACTGTTTAGTTGCCCAATTCACTAATTTCTTCCCAGTCACTTTATGTTTGGATGTGCTGGTAGTTTTCAATGCCTTTAGTAGGTGTTGCTACTTCCATCTCCTGGCATTTTTAAAGTGGTCAGATTTTAAAATCAAGATAACATGTAGTACTAAGTCAGATTCTTTTATTTTTATTTTATAAATAAAAATAGTCCATCAAAAGAGGCTAGTAATTCATTTGACAAGACCTAGTTACCATGGAACTTGTTGACTGAAATAGATGCTAAAATAATGAAACAGTTTCTTTGTTGATACTCTCTATTTTTGAATGATCTATTTAGATACCTTAGAAGCCATATCAGGTTAGTTAGACTCTAAATACTTATCAACAACACCGCCTTCTTTTTTTTTTTTATCTTTTAAAAAGCTCCTAACTATGGAACTAAATTTATATTTTTGTAATCATGTAGAAATAATCTGTTTTTTCCAAAGATTTATCAATAACTAATAAGATTTGGGGAATTTTTGGATCTTTTAAAAGGTAATAAATCATACTGTTATTATTTTTAGTTTTCTCTCATTATTTGTATATAAGTGGCTTTTATGTTTCATCTTTCCTTTTGGAGTATCTAGTAATGTATGTGTGATTTGTTCCCAGTTTTTATTAATATCTCTCTAATACTTCTGTGCTCCCAAAATACAGTTATGGTGATAGCTGCTTAGAGTTTTGGGAAGCTGGCTCTTTTAAATGTTCTTACTGGATTCTTCAGTGTTTGGTATACCACATTGTCTACTATTTAAAAAATATATAAATATCATATGTTTACCAATTTCCACATGTTCTTATATCGATATTTGAAATAAGAATACTTTTTCCACCCGTTGCACATCATGGAGAGCTACTAAAGGAAAATCTTGCCTGTTTCTATTCGGATGGAGTGGAGTGGATGACCCAGTATCCGATCTTTGGTGCTGTGAGTCAGAGTCCTCAAACGTTAAAGTATCTGTTGGAGAAATGATGTAGACACAGTGACATACCATGCTGCTGGTAAACTTCAGTTTCAGTGTCTGAGTATTGTGATCCATGCCACTGGTTTCAGTAATATTTCCAGTACTTCGTTTTTTTTTCCCCGCTGCTTATAGGTGTCTTATTCAATTCCTCTTACCAGTTACTTAGGCAGATGGTATTCACTGATAGGCACTTTTAAATTCTTTTTTTTAAAATACGTTCTGTGAAAAGTTCAGTGCAGCTGGATTTATGTTGTTGTGAAACTAGCTTACGTAGCAGTGTTTGTGCCATAATTGTTCTATGGAATGAAAAACCTTCCTGGCTACCTAGTTCTGTTTACTGCTTTGGAGAGTGAGGTTTTACAAAGATGGGGCCAACTGAAGCATAGAACTCCCTCTATCATGACAGACCTTTCAGTACTTCACAAACTAAAGCCTACCTCTTGGTCCCCCACCAATGTTTTAGCTCACCCATAGCTAGCCCGAGAGATTTAGCAAATCCCTTGTTCTGGAGGGAAAAGGGACATTTATGACATAACCTTCCAGAAACTCCCCTCCTTCAGTAACCTGAGGTTTTCTAGGATCAATGGAACAGAGGTTGGTAAGGCATCAGAGGTACCAAAGGAGGTTGCTGCCAGATGAATTGCCTTTTATTATCTTTACTCTTTCACTTCTGGAAGGAAGAATACTGTCCTGCTTGGAAAATGTCCTGATCATTCAGAAGCTCTGTTGATGTTTACCTCCACAAGAAGGCTTTCAGAACCTCGCGGTAAGTCTGTGTGCTTTGAGCTGGACGGCAGTTCAGTTCTTTCCCCCAGCTGCTCTTCCCTTTTCTTCAGATGCCTCATTCAGCATTGATGTACACATCTGTGAAGACAGACTTTCAGTTGGCTTGCAAATTGACATTGCAACTGGGTGCATTAATGAAATATGTAACATTATGACACGTATTCAGTCTTTTGCAGACTACATTTCCAGTAGTGTCTACAAATTTATGTTGTCACCAACAATATGACCATTAGAAAACCTGGGCCAATTTTAAAAATTGTGGAAGTAATAAATACCTTTATTAGCTTTTCCAAACTCATTTCTCACAAACGAATGATTTGTCTTCAGAAGTAAAATTACACTTATTTCTGCATGGTTTTCAGAGTTGCCCTGAAACCATATAATTTTATCAGATAGACAAGAAGAGAAAAAATTTTACAAGAAAGAAATAGTCCAACAGATATCAATTATATGGTATTCTGTTACCTTAGGCTTGCTATCTAGATATCTGATGAATTTAAAACAAACTGCTAAGTAATTTCAGTAGGGGCGTTCGCATTATTTTCTCAGATTTGTGCCTTCCTTTCTTTTCAACTGTGTTTTACCTTTAAACATCCACTTTTTATGTTTTGATCAAAGCCAGAAAGATCATTGTTTTTATTTGAAAAGAATTAGTACAACATGAATCTCGCTTCTCTTTTTACGATATGCTTCTTTGTGATCTACTGTAATAATTTACAAAGATGCTTATGAGAATCTACACTCATGGGGATAAAACTGGCTAAACATAAATTCCTGGTTATGTGAGAAAAGAACTTTCTTCCACTTAAATTAAGTGCAATATTGAGATGAAACAATAGGACAAAGAGATTTGAAGATGCTGTATTGTAGAGGTCAAGTTTTTGCAGTGTTATTGTAATAATAATACATTTTCATAGGTCATCAAACTTAAAGAAAAGGATTGATTAAGTTAGGGAACCTATACAGAAAATTAAGGATATTTAAAGTATTCATGACACAGACCCCTGAAAATAACAAGTCCCTTATTAAGAAGAAGTTCTGTTGCTAGGAGACAGTAACCACAGTGTCAGAATAACATGTTTTTATTTCATGTAAGAAATGCTGGTTAATGTACATAGTTAAGTAATGAGCAAGGACAGCTATGTGATGTAAGATTGGGTGAAAAGCTTAATTTGTGAGAAGGGAAGCCAATAAAAAGTGCAGACCTTTAAAGTCTACCTTAGTACAGTGTGCCACAAAAGCAGCTTCACCTCTGTGCCTGGGAAGATCATGGAACAGATCCTCCTTGAAGCTAGAAGTGGTGAAACACTGGCACAGGTTGCCCAGAGATGTAGTTTCAGTGTGGATGCCCTATCCCTGGAACCATTCCAGGTCAGGATGGACAGGGCTCTGAGCAACCTGGGCTAGTTGAAGACGTTTCTGCTCATTGAAAGGGGCTTGGGCTAGATGACCTTTAAAGGTCCTTTCTATCCCAAACTATTATGATTCTATTCTGTGATTCAGTGGTCTGTGAGAAGTTGTGCTGGATTGCTATCAGTGACTTACACAGTGGCTGCTTCCATTACAAGTAAGGGAATGCGGGTGAGCACCATAAAAATGCTTTCAGGTATTTATTTGCATTCAAAGTTTCTATGTCCTCCCCTCCTCTACCTATTTTGGACAACCTGTTAGAAAATGCTTTTATGAAAGGCTTTACTGGCAGAAACAGCAAATGTTAAATGCATGAAAGCAAGCAATTGAGGAAATATTTTTTTTATTTCTTTCAAATGTAAAATTATCCTATTATATTTAACCTATCAGGCAACAGGGAAAAAAAATAGAAGCAGCACCTATATTTGCAGCCAATGAAAATTAATAGAAGTGCACATTTTGAATATAAACACTTTTTTTTCCAACTTGCTCAGGATCAGTCTACATGGGCCTAGGTATGATTTACAAAAATTGATCAATGAATAATGAATACTTTTGTGATTTATATGCCAACATAAAAATTATAAGCTGCTCTTGGTTAATTCACAGAGAGAAGAAAACAACAAAATACAAAGATTAATTAATTTGAATAATTTATTCCTCTATATAGAGTCAGGCATTCCACTTGAAATACATTTCCATCCCCCTCCCCAGAGGCTATATGCCCAAATTAAGGAGTAGCCAGAGGGTAAACGCATATTTTACACTATTGCAACATCTGTAATGGTATTTCCAGCCCCCCCCACCCCCAATCCCAGCCTGACCTTTATCTCCCATAACCCTGCTCCAGCTCCACCACCAGTGGTGGTCATAACAGATCTGTCTGGTCATGATGGTAGCATCCAGCTCAAAGTGAATTCTGGTGAAGTCTGATGTTTACAGTTAATACCAAGGAATGGTGTGCAGATAGGCTACTGCTTGTACTTATTGCTGTAACAACATAACTTTGTTATGTACCAAATTGGAGAGTCAGAAGCAGAAGAGCATAGAAGGGTCACGTCCACAGGAAGGAGTGGACGGGACAGGTCACCCAAAACTGATCAAAGGTAACTGACTCTTTCTTCAACAGTTGGCATCTGTCCCTTCTGCCTTTGATTCTAAGCCGTGTGTTCCTGAATCCAGTTCTTGACTGAAGCTTCCATCTGCTGCTGAGTCCAGTCCCAGTGTTGGACAGTGACGTGATCGTCATCCTGGGAGCTTGTATAAGTTTTGTATATATTTCTATATATTTCATTATTTTCTTATTAATATTATCATCTTTTCTTTTGTTAATGTTTAGGGTTTTTTCAACCCAGAAGTCTCTCTCCCTTATTCTCTCTGCCTTCCCTTATGGGAAGAAAGAGAGGCTAATAGAGAGCATCTGTTNAGCAGAAGAGCATAGAAGGGTCACGTCCACAGGAAGGAGTGGACGGGACAGGTCACCCAAAACTGATCAAAGGTAACTGACTCTTTCTTCAACAGTTGGCATCTGTCCCTTCTGCCTTTGATTCTAAGCCGTGTGTTCCTGAATCCAGTTCTTGACTGAAGCTTCCATCTGCTGCTGAGTCCAGTCCCAGTGTTGGACAGTGACGTGATCGTCATCCTGGGAGCTTGTATAAGTTTTGTATATATTTCTATATATTTCATTATTTTCTTATTAATATTATCATCTTTTCTTTTGTTAATGTTTAGGGTTTTTTCAACCCAGAAGTCTCTCTCCCTTATTCTCTCTGCCTTCCCTTATGGGAAGAAAGAGAGGCTAATAGAGAGCATCTGTTATTCATTTAGCCTGGCCTAAACCATGATAAATTACAATTCCAGAACTAGATTACAAGAACATGATTAAGATTGCAAAGTCAGGAAAAATCATAATTAAGGTTGCCTGTGCAGTTTTAGCTCAGGTTCTGTGTGTACGTCCATCCTGATAAGAGTGTTTAATTACATAGTCATAGCCATTTTTATTCTTTTTTTTGGCACACCACTTTCCCAGTCAGTGAGCACCATCAGTCCTCTGTGTGTATAAAGTAGCTATTCAAAACTCTTTTTCTCTCTATTACACATTCTCAGGTCTTATTCATTGCTGGCTAGTGAAATTTTGTTATGGAGAGAGAATTATTAATTGCATTGGGACTTTACAGTGGTGTTTATCACTGTTGTATTTCATATGTCTTTCAAATAAGAATGAATGTATTTTCACGTGAGAAATTGGTACTGTCATCTTTCTATAAAAGGCAATAAAGATAAATTGTTGTCATTGAAGTTTGCTAATTTTGAGCATCCAATTTGAGGTATCTGCAATTTAGTAGTATCATAGTTGACTCAAATACCAAAGCTCACTGACTTCTGTGCAGCTCTTCCTTTGGACAGCTTCCCCTTGTTTCTGGGGTCAGCAATGAGGACACAGAGACACAAGGTTTCTGCTCGCTGACTTGGACTTGAGATGTCCCATAACTGGCTCAGAGCTGCGGTTACAGGGGAAACCTAATTCCAGAATGGACTTTTGATCTTCTGAGCCTTAAATTCTCTCCTGAAAATGTAGGTAGTGTATACACTTTCTGAGGTGACAGATACCATCTTTCAAACAGGGAAGGAATAGTTGCGTCTCCCTTTCTGTCCAGTATGCTGTCGGTTACAATTCTCACCTTGACTGAGATGCGGGCTCCTATTTTAGTTCTTCCTGAGGGTTTGCAAACCAATCTGATATCTCAGGAATTCTCTACCCTGTCAGCAGTTTATGTTGGAGATGGTACATCTTCCTGACTCCTATTAAAATGGTTATATTTTAATGCATAAGTATTTTTGCTTTTAGTGGGGGTTTTTTTGTGGTTTTTGTTTTTTAACTGAATTAGAGGGTGGAAGAGAAGAGGGTATATGATTATTTCAGTTAAAGATCAGAACATTCTTATGGTGACAGGAGCATATATGTATTGTAGCTCCTGCAGGTCTGAACGTATGTGCCTGAATGAAGTATCTGACCAATACTGTTGACTGAACCACTCCTATACCCTGTCTGCCTCAACCCCACAGAACTCAGTTTCAAGCCCAAATACCCAAATATGAACAGGTAAAAGAAACATGAAGCAGAAATAAAGCAATGAAATTTCAGATAGTTTTACTAAAGCCACAAACACCTAAAAATATAATTTTATGAAGGAGCCTTTTGGTGATAGTTTGGTTGTCTGATGTTTTAAGTCCTTTTTTAAAGTGGTAGCACCGAACTGAGAAGCAAAGGGAAAGTTTTTGGATGTTTGTTATCCTTATTGTAGCTATTTAAATTATTTCATTGTAAGAACCATGAAATTTTTAGTATTACTTTTCTTTGTGTACATTACAGGATCCCACTCATTTGTGTAGTTTTGTATAGTTTAATCCAGTCTCTGGCTGCCATGTAGTGATAAAATAGCTTCTGAGTGGTTTCCCTAAGTCTCACTCAGTTATATATGTTTTATTCTTTGAGAGGATAGCTCAGAAGACACGACCACTGGGGGAAAAAAAAAAAAAAAAGCAAGATGTATTATACAAAGTTTACTGTTTGGGCATAATGTAGTACAGGTAATTAGCTTGACAGTTTCTATACTTATGCTGGTTTGCATCCAGCTGGGTAGGTGCATATACAAGGGTTGCTTCTACCAGTCTGTATCTATCTGCAGAATTACAGTTGTGCCTGTAATTACAATATCTGGCAAAGAATAAGCTGTGATTGTAATACATGTGATGTGGGGGATCTTGAAATAAGCTTTCTTCTTGGTGATTGGCAGGAGAGGCTGAGCGGCTTTAGCATAGCATACTGAAGTCTGTTTCTGAACTGGTTTCACCTTTATTTCTGAGAAATCAGAAGGGTAATAATTTCATAATTTCATAAAAGTGTTATCAAGATCTAGAGATGCGTGTTGTTCGTGTGAATTTGGAAGAGAATCCAAGTGACGATTTGCATCAGTAAACTTCAGAGGGCTCCGGTAATTCATCATGCTCGACAGGAAGAAAACCAAATTGAAGGAAGTGGGTCTATAGTGCTCTTAGCACAGTTTGGATTTAGCTGAACTTTACTCTTCAGTTCGCTGGCTTGCATGACATTAAGAAGACAAGAAAGGTCAGTCAAATGGCAACATCAAAAAGGTTCTTAAATTTCAAGGATGGCTTTTGACTTCGGCCAGGCTGGTGAATCCTTAGCTATTATCATGGTATATGAGTAGACACACGTTCTACTCTAGATGCAAAACTATGTTCTTTTGATTTTTAAATAATATGCATTGATACAGCAACATTCCCAAATACCCACCCCAATCAAACAGAAAATAGTTTTTGCAAATGTGCTGCTTAACACTTTTAGCAGATTCTAAAAGATGGAGGCTTTGATTTGCACCTTGATGCTATTATAAGTGGGAATATAATTAATATTTCTTCCTGACACTAGGGCCAGCAGATCTGGAAAGGAAAAATGCTATACCTATGCCAAGTAGGAGCTCTGCTTTTTGAAGTTCTGCTTGTACCAAGTGGAGTTTCAGACTGGGTGCTGTAATCAAAACCTTGAGAGCGCAGAAATTAAAGACTTCTTGAATTACATTTAACCTACAAGGTTTTTTTAACCTCAGTGGACCTCCTGCATAGACTTGTAGCTGGTTTGTCATGCATTTATTTGCTGTGCCCAACTCTTCTTCACATGAATGGTGTTGAAAATTGTAGTAAGGCTGGCAAGCTTCCGGAGTTAGCAAACCATTGTAGAAGCACCTTCACTCTTTAAAGAGCAAACAGTAAAGAGTAAATGAGTCTTTCTGAAATGTCCACAGATGGAAATTAGCCCTGATCATTAATGGATGGGTGTTAGCAGAATAGTGGCATAAATTAAAAATACCAATAAAATACTATTCAAGTGATTTAATTGAAGGCACCAAGGCCAGCTAGTTCAAGAAAGAAAACAAAAAGGAATAACTCCAGAGATGACTGCTGATTTAACCTGTTGCAATTAATATACTTCAGTGCCCTTGGTATGTCTCCAATTGATGAATGCAATGGTAATGACTACTGAATCCATCAAAAATAAACATATTCATTGTGGCTGACTTTTCAGTTGGGAACAACTAGAACAGAAAGTTAAACCATTGAGCTAATCTGAGACACCTCACCACTGCAGTAGATAGTATTCTCATTTCTTGTATAATGTATGCCTGTATGCATCTAGCAACAGGAAGATCTACAGAGATGATGAAAAGCATCACTTAACACAGGGTTTTCCCAAAGTTCCTAAGAGATAATTATGCATCTGTTCATTTTCCAGGCTAAATATATTTTGCGACTATGGAGGGGTGTGACCACTGAGATAAACTTTTCTGTGCATTGGTACAGATTGATTATTATAGGTAGTGCACCATAAGCATTACCTGTGTTCCCCCAGGATTGAGATCAAAGTTATTCCTGGGAGCAACTCTTTGGATTCTGTTAAATAGGAGTTTCCTCTGCAGCATAGCAATTCAAATAGCTGAATGGTCAGATCTTGACAAGACCAGTTTGTGCTCTTTAAAAATGTTCTGTGAATGCTAGGCTTAATTTTTGTTGTACAATAGACAGATAAGTTTTAGTGCCTGTAGAGCACCTCTGAATAGATGCCACTGTGGATGAGAAGAGCATCTTAAAGCTTGCAGAACTCTAAATATTGAGTCATTAGTGGTTTTGCCGCTGACATCAACAGCAGTGTAAATAAGTAATGGTAATAGCATTAAAATAACTGTTCTAATGAAAATTATAAAAATCTGAAAGAAAGCTAGATATAGAGTATTTCAGTTGGAAGGGACTTACAAACTGCCGGCTGCTTCTAGGCTGACCAAAAGTTAAAGCATGTGATTGAGGACATTGTCCAAATGCCTCTTAAACACTGACAGGCTTGGGGCATGGACCACCTCTCTGAGGTTGATATGCAATATGGAATCCATAAGCATCTCTTACAGCTAACTGTGCCAAAGAATTGCACCTCAACCGTATCTCCCTTTTCAAAGGAAAGGCTCTGTAATATCTATCATTAACTGCTTTGCTTTGCTGTAGTCAGTATTTGTAACATAGTGGCTGGGTTTTATTTGCTATGAAAGATACTTATGTAGTTATTTTTTTGGGGGGAAGCTCCTTTTTTGTCTGTCATTCAAGCCATCTTAATTTTAAGTTACAATGGGCAAATTCCCAACTTCCTGGTATTCTCTGTTAGAAGCCAATCCTAGGCCTGTCATCATGATGGTAAGGAACAGAGTCTTTGGAGAGGCAGCAACTCATTTGCAGTGAATTCCTGGATGATTTTTCTTAAATTGGCTCTTCCCCAGGAGTAGCTTAAATGTGCTTATTCATTTAAATAGTTTACTACTGGGAAAACAAAGCTCTATAAAGTACAAGATCTCATTTGCAAAGGGGGTCCTGGGGACTGAAAGTGGATATACACGTGCCATGTGTTGCAGTCTCCATCTTCTACTTTTCCTGCTGTTAGGAAATAATTTGAAAATTACCTAAAATAGGAACAGTATACTCTATGGCTGAAAAAAAGGCTCAGCTGTGTCTCCACAGCAGAACCCACAGTGGTAGCCTTCAGCAATAGTTCCCATAGTCCACAGATAAAAATAAGTGAGTGGTTACTGAGAGGAATAGCACAGCTTCCTCCCAGGAGGGATGTCACGGACCCAAGGGAGGGCTTGGCTGTTGTGTGTGGGAGCCTCTGGCCACGACTGTACTAGTGGAAGGGATGTGCATAGGACCATTCTTTGGTCATGAGAGCATCTGGCATATTAACATATAATGTCCATGCTGATTTATTTATTTAAAAAGAGCTCTCGTGCTCTGAAACAGAGATGCTGCCTCAATAATGTCTTTGGAAATTATTTCTGTCTGATGCCAAGTCTTGAGTCATGCCTATGCTTAAAGTATGTCAAGTATCCATCTGACAACAACAAAAGTTATTGACTTTCAGTGCAGCTTCTCTTTTCAGAGATCCCTTGGAATTGTAAAATGAAAGGTGTTTCCACCTAATTTAGGAGCAGAATAAGCTAAATCCTTGGGTCATTTGTGCTTGTTGAAGAGCCCAAACCACGGGCGATAGAAGCTCTAGGAACACAATAGTTTGTTCATACATGTAAAATTTCTGCACTTGGAGTAATTTCTTGGGTGATGTGAAATGTCATAGAGAATATCTTTCAGAAAATACACTTTAAAACTGTCACAAGCACAATGAATTGCCCTGAAAATAATGGTCATTTTACTAATGACACTTCAGCACTGGCCCTTCTTATCTTACATATCCCTGATACACAAAAAAATGTTTTAAACAGTATCAGAAAGTCCCACAAAATTATATTTGTAGGAACAGAACCCAACAGCATTTTTAATTTTAGTTTTAGTGTCCAACAGAATAATAAAAAAGTCTCAGAAACAATTGCCTCCTTCTTGGAGGGCTTTTTTAGATTTTACCCAATGCTACATTCAGGCCCTTGGGCAGTCTTTCTTTGGCTGAACTCTTTCTGGAGAATCCAAAAGACTTCAAAGACCCTTCTAAGAGTTTGTTAACTACAGAGTGTAGAAAAGTAAACGGGGGACCTTCAAATTAGAATTTGATTTTCTTCTGTACTACAATGTCTTTAGAGTGAAACTGGCTTTAATGGTTGATGGTACATGCTTTTTTTTTTGCATACTGTTAGAGTTAAAATGTAATATTATGTAGGAGATCATCTGTACTATTATACGTAAATGAATCATAGAATTGTAGAATCGTTTAGGTTGTAAAAGACCCTTAGGATCATCATGTCCAGCTGTAAACCTAACACTGCCAAGTCCGCCACTAAACTGTGTCCCTAAACACATCTACGTGTCTTTTAAATACCTCCAAAGATGGTGCCTCAATCACTTCCCTGTTCCAACACTTGATAACCCTTTCAGCAAAGAATTTTTTCTAGTATCTAATCTAAATCTCTCTTAGTACAACTTAAGGCTTCTTGTCCTATCACTTGTTATTTGGGGGAAGAGACCAACTCCCACCTCACTACAATCTCCTTTGAAGGAAAGAAGAGAAACTCAGGTAAAATATGTAGCTTCAAAATGCATATTTGTCCTATATATTCCTCATTTTTTCTGCCATTTATTTTATCATGAACACAGAAGCTAGCTACAGCCCCTAAAGGAAGAATGCAGATAGCACACATTTTCTCAAATTCTCTGAAAACGGGAGAGGTAGATTTTCTAAATGCACCCACGGTTATTAAGTTCAAGACATTTTTATTTATTTTTAAGGGGGTAACTAGGAGAAGTGAGCTGAAGTTTCATACACTTTATAAAACCAATATTTTATCATGTTGATGTTTGTCCTCCCCCCTGAACAATGTTTTTCATTATTGTCTTGTACAATTATGCCTGTCTAAATTTTAACAGTTTCATTAAAATATATATTTTTACCCCTTTTCTATTTTGTTGTTCATTCTGCCTGGGAAGGAATTTTTTCTTTAAAAAGACAAAGAGCTCAGTTGCCTGAATGTAATTGAATTACCAGTTTACTTTAAGCAGAGATTTTACTTGATCTAAAATAAAAAATGTTGGGTTTTTGCTGTAAGCCAGGTGAACAAAAGCTGCACTTTCCCATTTTTTTCATGACTTTATTACCTTATTGTTATTCCTTATTACAACATGCCCGCCATTATTTTATTTATTTATTTCGCAGTAGGCTCCTTTTCTCTTACAGTCGTTCTAACTGGTAGTAAACCCTTAATGCCACGGTGACCAATGGAAAATCGCCGTGTCTGACACTAGGAGACAAAAGAAACAGGAGGGATCTGTGAAAAATGCCTGCGAGAAGCAAAGCACAGTGTGGATGGAGATGATTCACGTCTCTGCAGTGATTCTTCAGTAAAAGGTAGCAGAGCAGAACCAAAGACCATTTTCACTCGTCTTGAATTCATTTCACCTGATCTCTAAAGTATTTCCCTGCTACCCTCTGGAGCTTTGAAATAGGCCGAATGTCTGAGTGCTGTTTTGGGTTTGATTTTTCTTTTTTTTTTTTAATTTCCAAAAAAGTAAAACTGAAAAAGGCAGCTAAGGGAGGGAGAAGCTGTAGGCAAGTAATGCAGAAAAGAAACCCATTTGACCATCTGTCCATCCATACCTTAAAACTTTCACAGATTTCTGTGCAATCTGATTTAAAATATTTTTTTGCAGAAATATGTAATGATCATAAGTTCCCAAGTTTCTTAAATGCTTTTGAAAATGTTGGACATTGATGCATTGGTATTTAATCAAATAAATGCTTTCTGTTTAACAAAGGTGCTGGCAATTTTTTGTCTATTTTAATGGCTATTTGGCTATTTTAATTGCTTCCTTGAAAAATGAGCATTTTTTTTTCTCTTTTGCAAGGATTTTAATGACTTTGATTTAGTAACTTAATGCTATCTTACTCCTATTCAAGCCTATTTAAATTTGGTTGCTTTTACTGGAGCAGAAGCAAATCCATTTCCCTTCATCCTCTAAAGCTATAGGCATATGCTTATGTGGGTCCCTCACAGAATCAAAGAAAGTAAATTTAAGCTTGCATGGATAAAATGACATTGGGCTGGGAGTGACCTTGTGGATCACTGTGTTCACTTCCAGCACAGACAATCACAACCATCCTATTAGCCGATTTTCCTTGGGTTGAAATCACTGATAGGGTTTGCCCTGTCAGTATTACTGAAAAGATGCTCTGAATATTCTTGCCTTCATGGCTGAAACCTTTTCAGGTTTCAGCATTCCAGCTCATGTCTGCAGAGACTTGAGATCCAAGTCTGAGTGCTTTCTGATTTACTTCAGCTAGAGATGGAAAAAAAACCAACAATGAAGATTGATTTTGAACCAGGATTCCTCACATGTGCAAGTTTACATTTAATTCAACTGGGGAGTGGCTTATCTTCTTAAATTCTGTGGGAGGTGCCTGCATTTTTCTGAGCTGCTTGAGCTCCATATGTGTTACCTAAAGTGTTGCAGGTGAGACTCTCATCACCCAGGTCCCCTCTGTTCCTTGTGGGGAACCGTTTGCTGCTGTTCTTTTTTGAAAAAATAAATACTACTTTTTCTAGAACTTCTATCCACATAGAAGTAATGTCATTATTACTTGTGCACTACTACACTATGTAACCCTTATTATGTGGTTTAGGCTAATTATGCCATTGAAAGTTTAAAAGGGAGCTGCTGAGGCCAGTGGATCTGAATCTTTACTAAAGAAGCTGTAATTTACTACCCAGAAGGTGATAGACAATTAGGGCTGGCAATTGCAATACCATAGGAAAGTAAAGAATAGCCTGTTTCCTTTTGCACAAACAGGATGTAATTTTTTTATGCGAAGTACTCTGCTTTGCAGACACACACAAGAGCCCTCGTGCCTGCATCTTAAAAGAATAAGCCTACCAATATAATATACATCGAGTTCATTGATGCTATATATTGTAACAGTTTTACTGTAGAAGTGCTTTTGCCTTTCCAGGGTTAGGCAAATATCACATCAACCTTTTTATTTTGCTGCCATCTCTGATGTTCCAGGCCTTAATAAGTTGAGGTAGGTTTCACTACATGTCAGGGTAATTGCAGAGAATATAGCGCTCAGCCTGCCCTGTCTCAGATCTGCAACTACAGCTCGGGATGTGAGACAAAGGAAAAAGAGAGAGAAAATGTGTGTGTGTGTGCACATGTAGGCAGTTTTAATGGAAAGGGATTAGCTGGCTCAGAGCTTCGGTTATTAAATACAGAGAATCTCAGCTCTGGTCTATTGTCTGAACCAGTCGGATCCACAAAAGTGGTTGTCAGCTGATGATTGTTTGATTGCCTGTGCAGTAATTAGTTCAAACTGGGCTCCCTGAGCGAGACTCACGAATTTGTACACTCTCTCCAAGTGCACCAGGGCCAGCTGAAGAGGTTGAAGTCTCCAGCCAGGCCCCAGCGCTTTGCAACCATCTCTTTGCTGAAGTGAGAGATGCCTGTCCCCTTGCCCTGCTGCCCAGTTGATGCTGTAATTGCTTCCAAATGCATCTTTGTCAAAACAAGCCAAATAACCTTAAGAAGTTGAAATAATTAACCTCAGCTAACCTGGCTGATTTTGTCTGAGGAGGCTACACTGTGCTGACTACACTGGCTGGAAGAGACGGTGGGCTGCAGAGGGGGTCAATAACCTGTACAGCCACTATCCTGCACCTGAAAAGGGTATCTAGAAATACTAAGCTGTTTTGTTCACCCTTGTGACAGCTCCAAACCCATTCCAAGACTAAATCAGAGTAAGAAATCATCTAGTTGGCCTTACTCATCCTCCTTTGATTTTCCTGTTATGGACACCAGTCAGTTAATGATTCTGGCTTAATGCATTAAGACTAAACCTTGGTGCCATTACAAGAACAAATAATGATTGTTTTCTGTGAGATTAGAGGTTAGTTCTTAAGTAACTAGAGGGTTTGTAAATCTTTGATCTACAACAATGCAAAAATGCTCAGTGCAGGGAATATAAGTGCTTATCCTGGACCAGCCTGATAAACAAATACTACTGTTCATTACACACGATGAAAGCGAGTGGGATGGGGTGTGGGGAACTCCTGCTTGTTGCCAGTCCTGCATCCAGGATCTGGGTGTAAAAGGGCTGTGAGTCCAGCAATTTTGACACGCACTGAATTCACCGTTAAATATTTAAAAGGAACGAGAGAGATGTAGAGGTTTTCTTTCAGTGCCAACAACATTACTCTAGCTGTAGTTTTGCACCACTGTTGTATTATTACAAATCACTTACTGCACTAACGGACTGAGTTAGTTTCTGTGGGAGGGAGCAGCAGCTATCTGAGGGATGGGTATGAGGTGCGGCCCCAGGATTTTCAGTTCTGGAGCCGCTTTCTCAGTGTGAGCTGAGGATAATAACCACCTAATGGGAGGTGTCACCTTTTGGCCTCTGCACCTCTAACCCTCACATAATGGCCAAAAATGTGAGGTAATCAAAATTAAAAGTTTTACATCTGTCAAGCTATAAATACTATAAATGCCAAGAGAAGGTCTGTTATTCAGTCATGTAAAAAAGAAGTTGAAAGGCCTCTGAACTAGAGCATGGTTGCCATTAAATAAGAGTACGTTTTTAAAAGGGATACTCTTAATAAAACCTTCAGTTTAAACTTCATTTTTTCCTCTTTCATTATTCGAGGAGTAGCATGTGTTAAGTCCACTAAAACTAACCCACTCTTAGAATACCCTGTGTGTGTGTGTGTTTTACACACATCTTCCCCAGTCTGATCACCTGTTGACAAGCTGGTGACCTCTAATGATCTGTTTAGTCATCTGGTTCCCATTACTTCAAGGTTCAATTTCTTTTTTTCTGACACTAATTGGCAATGTGAGCATGAGATGTTTGCTACTGGCTGTCTCTCCACTGTGATAGGGCTGGACTGCATCTGGGCCACCTTCAGAGGGTGTGAGGGTACCCACCTGGGGCTGGCACCCCAAGGCATTGTCTGCACTTCTGGAAGGACCATCAAACCCACAATGGTGCTGTTTAAGCTAATGAGTCCTCTGAACAGTGATGTAACTTTGTTTTCAGATGCCCCGCAGAGGTCTGAAAAAGTGACTGGGGTATTTCTGCACAGCCTTTTTTGGGGCAGAGCAATTTATATACAACATGGAGTGACAGGTTTGCTGATGTTTGTTTTAATTAAACTGTTGTCCTCTGAAAGCAGTACTTGGTGTAGGTTCAGCATCCCCACCCCACATGCTCCAACTAGTTTGTGTTTAAATTTTTGCATAAAGGCATGGCCACACAAAGCTATTCTGTCTGTGGAAGGGCTGGATCAAGCTGTTCTTACCCAGCCCACCTTTGCTGCTCATTCCTTCTCCTGGTACCAAAGGGTAGCTGTCATGGCTCCCTGGGCTTTACTCTTTGTCTGAGAGGTTTCCAAGCAGGGTGAGAGAGGATCCTACTTAAAAAACAAACAAACAAACAAACAAACCCTTAAGCTAGGGATTGTGCATGGAAGTTAGAAAAAGAGCAAAATTTGAGTTATAGCTGGAGCTGATGATTCTGTCACAATGAGCGTTTGCCAAAATTTGGAGATGTTGTTGGTGTGTCAGTGTACTCTCTGAAGAAATGTTGTAGGACAATACCATCTGTCCAGGATCTGTAAAGTTCTCTATTGATTAACTAAAGTCAGTATTATTAAGGTTTTCTTTTCAAGTATTTATGTTTATTTAAAGATGTTTCTACTTGTGAGTGTTTGCAGAGCTCTGTGATTATTTATTTATTTATTTGTGTTTATTATGACTAGATAAAAGCATGAACCAACACTTACCGTGCCTGATACATAACATGGGGTTATTTTAGCACAAATGCTGACTGTTAAGCACCTACATAAGATCAACCACGACAGCTGATGGTTTAAAATTTATGATGCATCATGTCAATATGATTTCAGTTCAAAAAACATGCAAACTCTACTTTAGTCTCCTTGTCTTTGCACATATAATTTTGAGTAAAGATGGAACAGCGCTGGGCTCTTCTGACAATTTTATATCTTATTGCATCATATAATATGGATTATGTACAGCAGAGACAGCTGAAAAATACAGTTTCCCTGCAGACTCAGTCCTGACAGATTTGCAGTCTGCTGAATCCTGCAGAGAATTGAGGATATGCATTACAATGCGTTATCTCCTGCAGGATGCTGTGAACTTTCAAGTTGTTTTCACTGTGTAATTGCTACAGTTTTTAAAGTCAGGTAAAAGCAGTGGAAGACTAAGTGATAGATACAAAAAGTACAATTTATGATCAGTGTTTTCACATTTAGAGCAATACACATAGCAGTGTAAAACTAGAGTAGAGCACTTACCACATCTGGAGTGCTTTTACTTAATTGAATGCATATCACGTGCCAAAAAAAACCAGACATAATATATAAGGACAAAAGTGGAATAGGATGACGTTATGGTGAAAGGCACAATGCTTTTTGCTTTGACACCGGATGATGAAGTAGCCACAATCTATATATTTCAACCCTTGCCACTCACCTATTTCATGCCAGCAATGGTATTTATTAATTTATCTTCAACCTTAAAAAGATTAATATTATAACTTGTAAATAATATAGCCGGATGCAGAATTATATATTCAAAATCAGTGTTGGGTTTATCACAACACTGCACTAAAGAAATCATGGCCTTGAGATTTAAAACCAAAATTAGTAATAAAGGAAAGAAGTAGTTAGTGTGCTGGAATCAGATTTGTCAGGAAGAAGCCTAGCAATTTTGTAAATTTAACCCATCCCCCACAAATGTTACCTAAGCTGACTATATTTATTTGATATTTACTTTTTAACAGGTTTGAGTTTAAGCAAATGTAAGGCTTGCCACCAACATTTATTTCCCTGTTTATGTTTATCCTCTGGAAAGGGTAAACTGATGTATTATGCAAATGGTATTGTCTTTGATAAGACCACCAGTTTCCTTCATCCACACTGGCTTTTCTGTGTGTTCCCACGTTGACAACTTCATTTTGAATATTCCTTCAGTCTTTTATTAATTGATTTATAGCCATCTCATCCAGAAACTCTTCCTCGGAGCTTACTCTTTTCAGTTGGATATAAGGTGCTGGAAAAAAGCAACCTTTTCCCAAGGTAGCTTAGGACTTGCTGCTCTTAGGTTCATGGCTGTCTCTTGGCATGAGTAAAGGAACTGCTCTTGCTCACACTCTGTGCTTTGAGAGAAAACCAGGTTTGAAATAACCTCACTTTCACGGGAATCTGAGCCAAACCATCCCTGCCATGTGAACTGACCAAGCCAAGCATACTTCCATCTGATGTAAAGAAACAAGTGTGATAAAGGGGCAAAATCGCTAGTGATGACTAGAGCACACTCCTAGAAAACAAATATGTATAAACCAAGTGTGAAGAAGCAGCAGCATTGACCTTTCAGAATTGCAGGGCAGTATTGCTGTAAACCATTAACTTGACTTCCCACCTCCCATCTCTGCCTGCCTTTTCATACCTCCCTATGAAATCTCGGCAGGAGCTTTTCATTTATGTACCTCTTTGTAAACTCCCTAACACAATTTTAGGTAGTGGGAAAAATAATGAAGTAGTGTTAAAGCAGTATATCTAGTAGTGCTTGCATTGTTCTTTCTTTAGAAGAAGCAGCAGTGATTGTTCCTTATGCTTATTTTCTTATCTGAAAAAAAGATAAGATAATAAAAATAATAACAAAATACTAAAGAATCAGGGCTTCTGACTTAAGCGGCCCTCACTGTAGAAGCTTCTGGAAAAGTAGGTGTAAATGTCCATTAACTATATACACAACAGAAAGGGCTGGGCCTAAATTATTGATGTGGTGTGATCAAAGGGGGGGAGATAAGCGAAGCACAGACAATTGTTGCTGTAGGACGGTGCCAAACTTGTCACTAGCCCTGGTGTGAAGAAATATTACACGCAGGGGTTGCAGGCGAGCCTGTGCATGAGGGTCGAGGACGATGTATTTATTGTGAGTGTTTATAATTTCTATGATAATAGATTGTCATGTTCAGTGCAGAGAACAAAGAGCAACTCTCACCTCTCCTTCCCTTGAATATCAAGTCACCTTATCCTGTGAGGTACAAGGCGAGGTAATTGCATCTCAAACTTGTGGTGCATTTTTGTTTAGAAGGCTAGTGCAAAATTGATTTATGAAACAATTTTCCCTGTTTATGTCAGAGAGGCCATTTTCTGGTGAATAATTAGATGTAGGTTTCTCCTGTATGGTGACATATACTTCTATGAAGCTATGTACAGTTGCTGCTTTTCATTACATAAAACTCAGAGGAAATCCTGTCTAGTCGCTCATGAGAATTTTTTTTTTCCCATAACATCATTTTAAAGATTGATTCTAGTTGATTTTGGAAGACTATGTTTTTGAATTGTGTTTACCTGTGATCACCGTGACATGCAGTAACCAATGATCTTGTGCTGCTCTGGAGGTTACTTCCCCCTTTTCATCTCAAAATCAATTACTTGTTAATCTGAAATCAACGCATGTGAGAATACCTGTACTGCATAATAGCATTTGACATGGAAAAAAATTGTCTTCCTGGTCCTCAAACTACCACCTGGGCTTTCAGTTTGGTAGCGGACAGCTCAGGGCAAATATACTCTCCTGACCTAGTGCCTTTATTTGATCGCAGTCATCTATCAGAGGTAGTCAAGGTTTATGTATGCTGTTAGGGTTTGTTGTTTTCATCCTTTTACACAGCTTTTTAAAGTCATTTTTCAAACTTCAATTCCTATAGTTATGTACATAAATTATTACTTGTTTTTTCTGAGTATCCATTAGATTGGATTCAGATGTCCAGTGGATTTAACCTCCTAAATTTGAAATAGTGGTCTGATTTTTATTAGAAATTGAATTAAACTGATTTTTTTTAGGAAAGTTATAGGGTTTCCAGTGAGGTTCCGTAAAGGATAATTCAAATCTCATTAAGTTTAAACAAGAAAAGCTGAGCATTAAATGTGCTATTTACTTTTTACAGCCTTATAAGTAATCTGGGAATACAGCAAGCAAAAACTTATAGAATATATTTGGTAAGTTATTGGCATATAAAGAATAAAATTTAAAAAATTAATATATTTATGAATTTGTTAGAATAACCGGATCTCTTTTAAATGTACTATATAAGAAGGGAGTTAAAAGTCATAGAATTAGCTGATGCAGGGAAAAATCAGACCCAGCTTTTGAGAAACTGTGATATTTATACAAATCCAGAATTATTGTTTAGAACAGATTTCTTTTTAATTTGTAGATATTTTAACTTTACTATCTCTCTTCCTTAGTGTGGACTGAAAATGTACATTTTTTCAGAGAAAATTATGGTACTCCACTCCTGATTCAATTTTAGCTCTATTTTCAGAATTTGGTTTTCATGTTACTGGAAGGAGTCTTGACAGTGCTTTAAGACAACTGAAACTCATTTTGTGTGTGACGATTTGTTTGCTGTTTGTTGGGACAAATAAGCATGCACTAAACATTTTTTCCCCCTAAATGCTTATAAATAAAGGACACGCCTTTATCACTTGAAAAACGCGCTTATTTTAAGGTTCTTTGGAAGAGAGGAAGAGGTTTTGTTCCAGAATATTTCAAGTATTAACAACATGGATTTTTTTCAGCTGGTTTTATAGTTATACATTTTCTCTAATAACAAAAATGTACATATGAGGTTAAATGCCTTAAAGTATATTTCTCAGTTGTTGTTATCTATTCAGCAGAAACATGTACTGGAATTATGACAAATGTAGCTTTTCCAAACACACGGAGAGGAGGGAGGTGTATTGAGTCTGATGAGCATACGGAGCATCAACAGAAAGTTCTGCTCTCAATATGAGGGCTTCTGTAAATGCAGAACACACACAGAGTAATGCAGAGCCAGTGCTGTAACAGGATAGGCAGTTTGAAACTCTTCAGGCAGATGATTTCTGACAAGGTGGTCCAGAATTTAAACTACTGTGACCTTCTCCCAAACCTTAGATAACAAAGGGAGATTAGAAATAGTACTAACTGCGGTCATAAAAATCATCCACCCGGACTGAAATCTTCCTTAAAATAGAAGTTACAGCCTTCTTGGGAGGATCATTCCTAAAGATTAACAGAGCATTCACTACTTGTGGGGAGAAAAATGGGCCTAAGATTGGAAGGCGTCGTTTTATAAAGCAGACATGGCAGGACAGAGACAATGAGTCGTGGCGAAGGGAAGCAAGGCCACTCCTAGAATCTCAGAGGAAGTAATTAGGAGGAACTTAGTGTGGGGGAAAAAAAATCACCCTCTTGACATGAACATTACTAGGAGACCGGCAGGTCCCCACACTGGCTGCCTCTGGTGAGTGGAGGCTAGACAGATGCAGAACTCTGATTGTATTGATCTGGGTAATAAAAAATTTAAAAAGAATAAGAAAAAGATCTTTTTTGGGGTAGGAGCAGAAATAAGCTTGGAAACTGATTGCAGCACAGCCTGGTAACTTGTTGATCACTGTTCAGGGCAGCTGGAAGTAGAATAAAGGATATAGGGAGGGAAAGGCCAGCAGCCACCCCACAAACAAGTAGATGAACTCTGGCTAGCATATGGGAAAACTGGGATCCAGATGTATAACCTCTTGATCGAGCTCTGTGGCAGAAATTTAAAAGAGAAGCAGAGACAGGAGATGTACCAGTTTGTGAAGCTTGCAGTTATGCAAATTCTGGGGCAGTCTTTCATTACACATTTCTCTTTGCTCTGTCTTAAGTGATTGGCTAGCCATGTTGACATATACACATGTTGACATAGAAAACCATGTAGATAAGGAAGTAGTTAAGATCAATAGACTTGTGGTGCCATTAACAGACATATATTATAGCATACAGAGAATTGATTATTTATTCATACATAAAATAGTTCCCAATAGACTAGACGTTTTACAACCTACTTGAATAGGCTCAGTGAGATCAAAATATAAAAGTTGTAACTCATGTGAGAGGGTTTGGAGAGAGCCAATTGTGTAACTTTCTCCTAGATTTGCACATTAAAAAGTATGTTTCTATAACAAATGAAATAACGACAATGCCGTGCTGTCCTCAGTTTCAGTGTTATTAATAAACTGATAGGCACTGCGGCAGACTGAATTTAGCAAAAGGTATTGGAGAAGCCTTGTGGATTGTGCTAGAGGATATTCTACATGCTGTTATGTCCTGGCTTACCCTGCTGGAGAACACTGAGTAGAACAGGTACTCCCTGCTACTTATGACTTCGTGCTACAACCAGCATGCATTTCTGGTGGTTTTTAGAAATTTATGCTGAAAACACCCTGAATTTGCTAACCAGCATCATTGATCACAAACCAGGAACATCTTATACGGTACTCAGCTAAATTGCTGCTTCTGCTTTTTCATTCCTAGATAACAGCAGTCCAGTGAATGCCAACTCGTACAACCAATGTGTGACTTGATTTAATATTCTTAAAATGTAATACCACTTCACATATGATTTAAAATACGGTAAAAAGATTGTTATCTTTTCATATACAAGAAAACAAATTTCAGCTTTGCAAGTAGTCTGGGCCTTCTATAGAAATACGACAATAAATGAGGTGACCATCTCATAATGATTTTAGACTAGTTTTGGTATATCATACACCAAAATAGGAGAATCTGAGGAAGTATTATTTCCATTGAACATTGGTGATGAATATTAATCTGTCTTTATATGTAATGCAGTATCTTTAGTAGTATCAGCTCTTACTGTTTTCTGTGAAGCATTCGGTTCAATACAGTCTCAAATTCTTGTGGTTTTAATCCCTCTAGTTTCAGTATGTCCAGTCTAAATTCAGTACAAAGGTTTTGACTGAGATATATTCAGATTTCTTACATGTGTACAGCGTTAATTTGCCAGATTCATAGTCTGCAGGGGGTTCTGTTGCACCCTTAATGAGAGAAAGAACCTGAAATCTTATGCCTCTATCCCACAATTATTCGACACAGTGGTTTAATGTAGTCAAGGTTTTTCTGAGGACTATAAGAAGATTTTGAGGAAATTTCAAAAGTCTGTCTCATCTTTCTATTGAATGACAACCAATGTATCCGTAGAGAGGAAACAAGGTCTGTAGTGCTGATATTAAATACCATCTTCCATCCTTGGAGATACTTAAAAGCAATCTAGACATCAGTCCTGGGCAAACAGCTCTAGGTCACCCTTCATGAGCAGGGTGTTGGACCACATGACCTCCAACAGTCCCTTCCAACATCAACCATTCTATGATCCTATGTTTACTTTGCTGAAAGAAATTAATATGTGTGTGTATATACATTGCACAAGAACACTGTCTTACTGTCATTCATCATTTATGGTTACTTGAGATTCTCATTGCTACAGGGTACAGTCAGCCAGAGAAACATGGATTTTCATCTAACATGCATATCAGCCTGAGCTTTGTACTTTTTTGTGCTTTCAAATCTGACTGCATATTGAAAATGTATAGTTTATTGGATCTGACATTCTTATGGATTTCTGTACTCACAGGATACATGGTTTTGACCTCTTTTTCTACAGCTTAACTTCTTGGATTTCTCATGCATCACTCTATCCTTTACAAAAGATTTCTATTTCTGAACCACAGTTCAGTTTTTATTGCCCCTCTAAGAGCTTCCATCTTACTTTCAGCCATTCTAGCCTTTAATATTAAACTGTTTGTGACCCTTTCCCATCATGTTTTGATGAATTCCTTGAAGGCAGACAGAATTTTGTTGTGGACTTCCTGTGGGACTGGCATTTTTGTTTCTCTCCCAATACTACTCAGTTGCTCTAACACTGCCTATGAGTGCAATACGTTGATGATAAAGCAAAATTGGTCTTCATTCTTCCAAGCAACAGTAGTACTTTAAGGCATCCAGTTCAAAGGTCTTTTACTCTTTGAAATAGTAACAGATTTACAGGAGTAAGTGGGTAAAAACAAAATAGGAAAATCCCAAAGTATCTATGAACTCTTCATAGGCTTCGATACCATGATTTTTGCTTTTTGATTAAAACACTAATGTCATGACTCATTACAACACCCTCACACACAAGCATTTGCTTTAAAATATTATATCTTCTAGGAACACTTGAAATGGCTATATTTAGAAAATAAATCTTCTTCCTATCCCTTCAACTATATACCATCATTCTCTAGTTAACCTGACACTTCTTTCCAGATATGTATTCAGTTGGACCACAGTTACCTTTAGTGTTTGGCTTTAGCGATGAAAGTTATCCATGTACTCAAGTAGGCTTATGGCCTAAGTTAAGTGTTTCTTTTTGATTTTTCCTCCTATGTTTACTATTCTCAACATAGGTCAAAGAACAGTTTACAAAAGCTTTTATATAAAGTTTCAAATATGAAAGAGTGAAGGAAGAAAAGTACTTATGTTTTTCCCCTTCCAATCTTCTCACTTAAATCTAGATTTATCTGCATATAAGTATATAGAACACTTTCTGTAATTGCTCTCCTAGCAAAGGAGATGAGTTGTCAGTAGATAATAATATACTTAAAACTTAAATAATTCTTTCATATGTACTATTAGAAAGCATTTTGCAAATATAGTCTTTAATGACCACTTTACAGCTAGAGAAAGAACTGAAATATTAATTGATTTGTTAAGAGCTAAGCAATGGGTAAAAGCGGGATCAAACATGGAGCACTGAAATGAAACTCTTATGTGCTTTACATCCATGAGAAGTTTGCTGTTCATTTTTGTGGAGCAACAATTTTATCCCATGTCTCCTAAGTTCTTATCTGCTGGAGAGCGCAGCCTGGCATCCATAGCATTTACCTGTACTTGAGATAATAGTCCTGATAAAGGTGTTAACTCTTAACGTAGTCCTTTGATTTAAATTTTTATTCTACTGCTGTTCTTAAGGATGAGAGCCCTCTCACTTCAACCATCTGCAAGTAGAAATTTAAACTTTAGATGGTTTTCTGGGCTTCCTTTGTTGTCAGTGAAGAAAAGAGATGCAACTTCAAAACATGCCTCATTCCACCTATTAAAGGTAAAGATGAATTATTAGTTTAAGCTGACCCTGCTGTCAGAAGCAGCAGTCCCGGAGTCTTCCTCCTTCTTCATGCATTGAACAGAAGGAGAGAGATGCATTGTTTGGTAAGTGGATCTGAATTAAAACTAACCCTGGGGGCGGGGAAACGGCTAGTTTTCAGCCAGATCAGCTCAATGAAACAATTTACCACACAGCTGTATGAGTGTTGGTATCAACACAAGAGACAAATCTGTGAGGGAGTGGGAATAAGGATGTGTGAGTAGAAGTAGTGCAGGACTTTGTTTCCTTTGTGGCATCAGGTTAAAGGATCTATTGAACTCTAGTCTTAGCCACACGTGCTGGTTTTAGCTGCAAAGTAGAGTTAATTTTCTTTATAGTAGTTTGTATGGACTATGTTTTGGATTTGTGCTGAAAAAAGGTGTTGATAACACACGGATGTTTGCATTATTGCTGACTGGTGCTCACACAGAGTCAAGGCCTTTTCTGCTTCTGACACCACCCTACCAGTAACCAGGCTGGGAGGACACAAGAGGTTTGGAGGGGACACAGCCAGGAGAGCTAACCCCAACTGGGGTCCCATATGGTAAGGGATATCCCTTACCATATGACATAGTGCTCAGCAGTGCAAAGCTGGGGAAAGAAGGAGGAAGGGGTGGACAATAAGTGATGATGTTTGTCTTCCCAAGTAGCTGTTACATGTGATGGAACCCTGCTTTCCTGGGGATGGCTGAACACCTGCCCGTCCATGGGAAGTAGTAAGTGAATTCCTTGTTTTGCTTTGCTTGTGTGCATGGTATTTGCACAATTAAACCATCTTTATCTCAACCCATTATTTTTTTTCAACTTTTATGCTTCCCATTCTCTTCTCTGTCCAACCAGGGATGGGGGTGGGGTGGGGTAGGTGGTGAACAAGCAGCTGCTAGAGGTTTAGGTGCTGTCTGGGGTTAAACCATGCAACCACTGACCACGTTAAACCTAGAGTTTATGCGCAATCAGCACTACCTTACTTTAAATGTTCTCAGCTGAAGCTTAGTGTGATATCAGTTAAAAAATGAGGCTTTTTCAAACTCCACCTCCATGAAGTAATCTGACATGGTTATCAGAGCATCACTGTTATTGGAAGTGGAAATGCTGAATCTCTGTTTATTTGTGGCACATTAAACATGAAGAGGTTGTTTTCTTCTAGACATTCTAATTATTAAAATTTTAAGAAATATAAAATTGAAAAAGACAGAACAGGTTCACCCCATCCCCTGATTTTATATTTGATCTAGTTACAATTCTCTTAGTTAGTTATTTATTTTAGTGAGAAGGCAAGCCCAAAAGGATTAAACCTTGCCTGCAGCTTTCTTTTTGTGCAAAAGTCAATTATGGCTGGCTAAATATCCCTGAGGTAAACATATGTGAGGTTGATAATGTGGTTAGAATAGCAACAGCAGTTGTAAAGGAGACACTGGTGTTCACGGAGTTAACACATTCCATATTGCTATCATGCAAAAAATTACAGACACTTCCAGTCAGGGAGCATCAATCAATTTTTGTTAACTTTCAGGATTTTTTCTTCCTGATGGAGCTAATATTACATCTAAATATTATGTGTGCTGCAACTGTAAATTTCATTCCATTTGCCTAAGGAATCCTTTTGCATGAAAAATATGATTTAAAAGAAGCTGATGTTATTTATATGGTGCCACTGACTAATTAGAGAATGGGTCAAATTCTGCCATCCTTAATGAGGAAAATGTTGACTAATGGCTTAAGTAAATATTGTCTAAATTCAATGAATGTTTAAGGCTTTTTTATTAAGTATTCAGAAGAGCAAAAACTGGTTCATAATGTTTCCTTCTATGAGTGCACTTAACCAACCATCATCATGCTTACTATTTCCTTCTATATGTTACCAATCAAAATGATGCAGCTTCAACAGACAATGCTGCAAACATGTATCATGACATTATGCGATCCAGTAACAGAAGAATTCACCTGGGAATTTCAAGACCCTCAAAATTAGAGAAAGGAATGGAAAGCATGTTCCCACAGGCTAGCCGAGCACTTTAACTACTGGCATTGGATAAAGGGAAATAGAAGCTGCAGTACAACTGTCTTCCAACTGTATTTTGGAGAAAAGGATGATTATACTCCAGAAGAAGGTTAAGGGACTATGACATGCTGTCAGAGAGAGGAAGAATAGCATCCCTTCAGCCCTAGAGAGTGGCAAGGCTTAGCACAACTCTGCAGCACCAGCTAAATTGAGGTGACTCCTGACTAGTACATTGCCCTAACAAATCCCAGTGTGGGATCTCAGGCTCTTCCATGTGTTGTTTAGGAGCCAAACTTTGGTCTTGGCGTGCTTTAACCTGGAGCTGTGCTGGACCTCATCCTTACCAAAAAGGAGGAACCAGTGAGGAATGTCAAACTCAAGAGTAGCCTTGGCTGCAGCATTCACAAAATGTTAGAATTCAAGATGCTTAGGGCAGTGAAGAGGGTATGCAGCAAGCTCACTACCCTGGACTTCAGGAGAGCAGACTTTGGACTCTTGAGGGAACTGATTGGCAGGGTATCATGGGAAAAAGTACTGAAAGGGAGAGGGGCCCAAGATAGCTGGTTAGTATTCAAGGATCACCTCCTCCAAGCTCAGGAGAGGTGCATCCCAACACAGAGGAAGACAGGCAAAAAAGCCAGGAGGCCTGCATGTATAAACAAGGACAAGCTCCTGGACAACCTCAAAACCAAAAAGGAGGCCTATAGAGGGTGGAAGCAAGGACGGGTATACTGGGTGGAATATAGAGAAACTGTCCAACTGGGCAGAAACCAGATTAGGCAAGGTAAAGCCCAGACAGAATTAAATATGCCAGAGATACCAAGGACAACAAGAAAAAAAAACCAAACCAAACTATAGATATGTCAGGAATAAAGGCAAGAATAGGGAAGTTGTGGGCCCCCTCCAGAAGGAAATGTGAGACCTGGTCACCAAGGCTATGGAAAAGGCTGAACTACCAAATTACTTTTTTGCCTCAGTCTTCACTGGTGACGGCTCTAGCTACCACTCAAGACACAGAAGGCAAAACCAAGAGCTATGAGAATGAAGAACTGTCCACTGTAGGAGAAGATCAGGTTTGAGACCATCTAAGAAACCTGAAAGTGCAATAAGTCCATGGGACCTGATGAAATCCATCCACGGGTCCTGAGGGAGCTGGTGGATGAAGTTGCTAAGCCACTTTCCATTATACTTGAGAAGTCGTGGCAATCTGGTGAAGTTCCCACTGACTGGAAAAGGGGAAACATAACCCCAGTATTCAAAAAGGGAAAAAACTGTTGGCATTAATCATGTTTTCGCAGAATGTATTTATACCTATTGATTCAAAGCTGTTTCACTTCCATGACCAGGACATGATAAGCATTGGACAATGTGTATCAAAGCCCTCTCAACTAATTGTGAGATGTAAAAGCATAGTGACTTCCTGTGAAGGGGTGAAATCCCCATCAGTGGAAGAAAGTTGAATGTGTTGGACTCTGAAATAAATTCTAAATCTGGAATAAAACAACACTACAGCAATATGAAAGATTTCATTTGGAGAACTTTAAGGATGCAAAACCAAATGTTAAAAATACTAGAAGTCTTTGCATTCTTAATATGACCCCTTTCAATATAGGTAATGTGAAGGTGTCCTTAATTACAAGATCTCATATAACTGTGTCACAGTTCCTCCCTAATTTAACGTCCTGAGTGATTGGTACCTAGTAAATGAGTAATTATTGTTATTTCCTTTAATTTTTTTTTGTTTGAGACATGCTCCTCCCTTTTGTTACCTTTACAAGATTCAAACCTAACCCTGAATGTAGAGATATCAACCTTGCCAGTGTAGAAATACTTTCTATGGTACTCTTGCCGACTGTCCAAATGCTTCTTAGCTCTTTATTAATTTAACTTCAGAGCGTTCCTGTGTTTAAGGATTTCACTATCCCTGTATTACAGATGGAAGAGCTCAAAGAAAGAAAGACAATGAAGATTCCCAAGGTTTAAAACAAGGTGAGAGGGTTTTTTTCATAATTTGCATTCATAATACAACTTCATATTTTTTTTCATAATTTGTGTGAGCTATTAGCAAAGATCCCATGGACTCTGAGGAGTAACCCCAAGTAATTACCTTATCGATAAAACAGATTCCATGGTCCATGTGGGGACCATAAAATGAGGAGCACATAATCACCTATGAGAAATCTGATTTAAGGGACCTCTGTAACTGTACCCTGACCATGTAACACAGCAACTCCATAGCAGAAGTAAGAGTAAAACTTAACTCTCCAAGGTAATGCATGCAGAATTAGGTTTCTTTCTTTGCACTCCCTTGTCATACTCATTACACAGATTTTGGCTTCTGTAGTGAGTGATGTGAGCGAGAATCTGATTCACCCCACAGCCCTCTGAACTGGTATTGAATGAAGTGGAGGTTCCGTTATGGGGAAAAAAAAATGCATTATTTTTTCCTTTGTATGAAATTCTTTACAATTCTTTGCAAAATAACGATGTAGTATCATGTGGTTTTAAAAAATGTCTGTAAAAAAACATAGCTGGTGTGGAATTGTTTTATCCAAAGCAGGTAATACGAGCAGTGTCACAGGAGGAAAACAGCAGGTGGAAGTAACAGACTCTGGCCCTGTGACTGGGGCTGGAGGGCATGGTCTTCACTGGGCCTCATAGGTAATTGTTAATAGTAGGACAATGCCTGTAACTGTTCTAACTTGGTTATTTCAGGCTTGTCTTTCTTTAGCCACTCTGTTCCCAACATTAAAATGAAAACCTGGATGTCATCCCACACCAGTTCCACCTGAAATATCAGGTATCAGGCTTGAAAATACCTTTTACTTCATGTGCTCATATTTTCATTATATGAAATACAACAGACTAAAACAATCTTACCTGGACTGTTGCATTTAAGTACTTCCAATACAAATCCCAAAATAAAAAAGTCCACAAACTGAAAAGAATTCCAATACATTGTCTTTTTCTTTGTTTAGTCTATTTAGGCTATGAAATTGAAGCTTTTTTTTGGTAAAACCATTTCTTGTCAATGAAAATACTGCATCTGGTCCATTTTGGCGAGTGTTCATTCAGGCTTTTCAAAGTGATCCATGCACAGTTGAACTCTTTTTGAGAAGTTAATGGTCAGCTACAGTCATAACAGGTGTTCCAGATCTCATATATTATTTGGGATGGATATAAAAACATATTGCATCATCTGACTAGGAGAACTGATAATAGCTGATAAATATGCAGATGATAAACACAATTTCTTTAAATTAATTAAAACATTTCCGTGAGAAGGACAAAAGAAAGACTTGCATTTTTCATGCAAGTAAATGTAATAAATGTAATAAGGATATCTTTTTCTTTTTTTTTTTCCTCCCCAAAATGTCTGTGCCTTTAACATAACATAAAGGATGAAATGCATTTTTAACAACCTAGGGGGTTGCTTCTAGTAGTGGTTGCCCTTGGTGAAGAATATATTTGCAAAGGATTCTGAGTGACCTTGCACTTTTGAGACAGACTGGTACTATTAGTGTGTGGTATTGCTGAGAAACCCCTAAAGAGGCAGTACGTTGTCTGTTGCTGCAAGTACAACATCACGGAATCACAGAATTGTCAGAGTTTGTTACCCTATGCTGGACTCTCTCTGGTAGTTCCCTGTCTCTCTTGAACTGGGGAGCCCAGAACTGGATGCAGTATTCCAGTTGTGGCCTCACCAGTGCAGAGTAGAGGGGGAGAATGACCTCCCTCAACCTACTGGCCACACTTTTCCCGGTACAGCCCAGGATTCCATTGGCCCTCTTGGCAACAAGGGCACATTGCTGGCTCATGGATAGTTTACTGTCTACCAGGACCCCCAGATCCTTCTCCTCAGAAGTGCTTTCCCTAACCTATATTGGTGCCTGGAATTCTTCCTCCCCAGGTGCAGGACCCTGCACTTGCCCTTGTTCAACCTCATGAGGTTCTTCTCTGCCCAGCTCTCCAGCCTGTCCAGCCCATGCTGGATGGTGGCACAGCCCTCTGGAGTGTCAGCCAGCCCTCCCAGTTCACTGTAGGAATATGGAAAGATGGACATTGCAGGGAAATAACAGAAGTGATACTTGTAATGTCACTGCATCAAAACTGCAGAGATTTTTACACTTTATTGACACTATAAGGTTTCAAACATGCAAGAAGCTTTTCTGTGCTTTCTTCCATTTAAAATAGCAGCACTTGTGTGAAAGCTGAGCTACACTCACAGCAGGTGTTCCAGGTCTTGCTGAAGACACAAGATATTGGGGTCCCTCCTTTTGGAGTTTGTGGTCCCTCCTTTTGGAGTTTGTGGTCCCCTTAAATCACTGGCCTATTAGCTATGGAAAAATAAGGATCTCAATTTCATCCCCAAAATGTGGAACATTTATTGAAATCCTAAAATTGCCGAGGGACAGAGGATGTAATAACCTAAAGAATGAAGTGATATCTTTTAACATGGAAGCTGGGTAATGCACTTCCCAGAGCGGAGTTTTAGGCACAGCAAAACTGGAGCTGGAATATTATTGCTATTTGCTCCCACATTAAAAAAAGAAAATTAAAAAAAAACACTGAAGACTAAATAATCAGAAAGACTTTAATATAATGGGTGTGAATTTTGTCCAGGAGCAGGCTCTGAAAGGCATAAACTCACATAAAATTGTATTCTATAAAAAAATAATTTGGGATTGTCCCCCTTTCTGCAACGCATTCCTTATTGACAGGACCAGTAGCTCAGAGTAGAAGGGACCATTCCCTGACCAAATAGAAGAAGAATGTAATGTTCCAGGTGATCATTGCCATTATATAGCAGTGATCCTTGACTAATTTGGATATATCTCACTGAAAAAAACCCCACACCCAAAACAAATATTCCCAGCAAACTAAAAATCCATACATCTAAGTTAAAGAAAAAAAAAACAAAACAAAAAACCAAAACCCCCTCTACACCTATCTTCAGTTCAATTTCCCTTTGGTTCTCTCTGCACAACCTCAAGCCTGAGCTCTCACTTTGGCTAAATTCCTGTTCCAGTTAACGTGTATGCATACCCGTATAAATGGTTTAACCTTGTATCCATCCAAACAATATTTGAATGCCTTTCCAAGACTGTGGTAGGAATTTCTTCTTCTCAAATCATGCTTCTTTACAACAGCTGGAGCAAATAACCTTTTAATAAAATAAAATTATTCTTATAGTCTTTTGCACAAAAACATTTACTGTTTTGTGTAGGAATAAAAAGTAAACCAAAAGAGCTAGAAGAAACAGTCACCTCACCATTTATATATACACTAGCTTAACTTTCCAGTTGCTTTCTATTTGCAGGTGGGAACATATTTAAGCTGTATTGCAAGTCCAGAAGTGCCTTTTGGCAGGTTAGCAAAGGCATTCCTGTTATCAATTGCATCCTGGGCTTCCAGGATTCCCACATTATTACAGCCTACAATATGCAATCCTACCAGGGGCTGCTACTTTGGCCTTGATCTAGCAATGCACTTATGCATATTGGTGGGATTAATTTACCAATAGTACTTATATGCCAATGTGCTAGGCTTTCTGCAATTATGAGCTATAATTGACAGGATGACAGCGCAATGCGAAGAAGCAGTTAGAACCCAGGATCACCCCAACAAGAAGGGAAGAGAAACCTTCAGGGGACTTTTTGAAAACAATCCAAGATTTTTTTTGAAGGTTGCACTTACAGTACAGTTTGCAATCTGAAATGCCTAGCAATAACTCTCATGAAAGGAAATAAATATTTAGGTGGAATTTGCTTATTTATTTTTCAACATTAAAAGCTTTCAATTTTCCGTTATTGTAGACTGCTTTACTGAGTTGGATCAAGTGGTTTGCATAAGAAGGTAAGTGCCATTCTCCTCCTTTTACATTGGTACAGAGAGCTGAGATGACTTGACCAAGCTCACTTAACAGATCACACATAGCCAGGCTTTGAATCCTAAAGAAAGGCAAGTGAATAATAGTTCCTGTGTGACAAACACACTGTGAAAGAAAGGAGTGTTCAGTGACACATTTTATAGGGGACTCACAGTAATAAGTGTTTGTTAAATGACATTGCAGATGGAATGGCTCTTGAGAAGAACATAGGTACCTTGGTGAATTTAATGTTTTAGAAACATATTGGTTTTAAATACACATACTTGATTATTACCATACTGCATATATAGTAACTTATACTATATATAGTAACAAATATGTTACTATTTATATGCAATACAGTGTTTAGATTCTGTGCAAATCCTCAATAAGTCAGCCTGGGTAGGAGTTCACAAGATGTCTGCGCCTAACTCTGATTTGAAGAACTTAAATTTTTCTGGGGACCTTGATTTTAGTTAATTATGTTAGAAAAGTTTGCTAACCACTTGTAAAGCAATCACTTAAATTTAGCTAAGTAATTCTGATATCAGAAATAGTGTGACAGGATATTGCTTGAAGAACTGCTTTAATGCTTTATAATAGGCAGATGTTCTTAATTTTCCATCACACTAGCCAATCCCAGAGGATTTTTAGGGGAAAAAATGTATGTTGGGTTGCAATATCTATACTACTAATTTCTGTACCAGACAAGAATCTAAAAAGAAGCAGTTAATTTACCTTTCTGTTCCTCCTGAGAATAATTTGGCCAATCACTTTCAAATTTCTTTTAAAAAACGGAAATACTGTTTTTTGTATTAATCAAAATTTAAAATATTTCAACTTAATAATTAGGAAAGGTGAGTAGGGTTTACTTGGTCTCTGGGTCGAGTCAGTGATGCCCATCAGGTGCCCTAATGATGCAGTTGTTGCTATTGCAGACTATCCTTCTTTTCCTACCTTCTATCAATCAAAGCTGTTACATTCCACGTCAATAAACATATATTAGGCTTAAGAGAGAGATAATGAATCAGGGAGTGGAAGGATGTTAAGCTGTAGATGCTATGTGAACTCCTTCCACTTGGGCTGAATACTCAAAACCCCAACCCCTGAACTCAGACATCTTTTTTGAATACTCAGAAATGAAAGAAGGAAAACATGCACTCCAAGCCTCAGGGAGCAGAATTTGTTAGGGTGTGCACTGGGGCAGTGAGAAAAAAAGGAGAGGGAGAGAAGAAATAAGAATGGCACCAGGAAAAGGAAGACAACTGCTAAACAAAGACAAAGCAAAACAGCACAAACAGCAAAGCAAAGGGAGCGAAGGAATTTTGTAGAACTTGGGTGGATTTTTTTCTGTCTCTTCTTCACACTGTGGTCCCCTGTGCCTCCCTCCTCCCTCTCTTGTGATATGTTTATTTCTTCTTGTGTTCTCATCATGATGTGGCAAATAGAGAAGGATCTTTCTATACTAGTTCACTTGTTTTGCATGTTTAGCACAAGAAGTACTCCTATATTTTCTCTTAGTTAACTCGATAAACCAATTAGTGCTTGTTCAGTCGTACTGAACCCAGTGCTTATTGGTTTGTGGTTACATAGTCTCAGACCCTAACATCTAACAGATAGCAAGGACACAGACTAAAGCAACTCTATTTATGATCTACCTGTCGTTTGTGGGTTCAACTCTTACATTTATATTCCATTAATATTGTAGTTTCTGGACTGAATGAATATGAAATCTAATCTGTGCTCTCCAGAGGAAATCACTGTAACACTTGAACATGTTACTGTTGAAGGGATTTGGGTCAAATATTGATTTTTTCCAGTATGCCAGTATCAATCAGTGTATTTTAATTTAATTCAAAATACAAAGAACCAAGAGTTCATGAAAACTAGAGTTACACCGAGATGGACTCATTTGCTCAGGGCTGCTATCTCAGTCTGCTGACACAGTGAACAACGAGATAAGTCAGTACTTTAAGAAACAGCTAGGCTGCTGGGTTAAGATAGTCTGTATTTATACTCATTCTGATTAAACTGAGAAGCAATCTGTTAAGTGAAGTCTCTCCAGAGGAGCCCGAGCAAGGTGGTCTTCAATAAGTGGAGTTAAACCCGAGGGACTGGGCCAGGGTAGTAGAACTGGTGGAGGGAACTGATTTAGTAGCATATTATTATGGTGCACAGTAAAACAAGGATATATGTCAGAAAATCCTAGTCCAGAATCTCTCTACTAGTGAGCATTAAAAAATAGACTGGCCATGGCAGTAGAGAATGAAAACAAACAGTGTTGCTGAATGTGTATTCCTACCCAGACATGTAATACTCCAGTAGAACTACAGAATTCACAAAAGTGATGGACTCCTCTGGACATGAAACTGAATTCCAGATTGTTTCTGTATATTTACTACTGGGATTTCTGGATTGTACAGGGAGAAGGTCAGAGAGATGTAAGAATAGATTTCATTGATTAGCTTACAGGGGAGAAATTGGGAAACATCACCAACAATTGTAGCTACACAGATTTGAATGTTTTGAGCATTATCTAAGATACAATGTTTTGGTCTGAGAGACATGAAAGGAACCTCTGTGTTGGTTCACATCTCTCCTGTGAAATTGTATATTTGTTGTTTCTGCACTGAAACAGATTTTCTAGGGTCCAGTGTTGTGCTCGGCACAGGGATTCTAATAATCCTGGCATCAGATTGATTTTCAGTAAGAGGAGTTTGGATTATGAAATCCCTTCTCTTGCTAACAAACACCTGCTCCTGCAGACAGATTCATTGAGATGAGTGGAATTACTCAAGAGGGCTGACTAATTTCATTGAGACATCCACAGTCTTGGTCCACTATGACTAGTTAGACTTAATTGTGTTTGAAAAGGAATGGAGCCAAAAAAAAATTTACAAGGGGGAAGGATATCTCAGTGGTTCCTATGGGTATGCCTTCATAGTACGTGAAATCCACGTTCTTATCTGAGGTTTACCCCCAATCCCCCTGCTGCTATTCACATCCTCTTAAATCTTTGCTTGTCTGTCCAGTAAATATTGACATACTTTCTTAGGCAGAGCTATAGGCTAAAATCTACGCTGTGCTTTAAGAATGGTTCTAGCTCATCTACTTTACAGTGAGCATCTGAGTGAATCACACTTTGTTTCCCCAATTCCATTCTAAGCCTGACAATTTCTGACCTTTTTCTTTCCTCCTGCACCAGAAACTACATGCATATATGTTTGTGTATGGCTACGATTTAAATCCTCATTTCAGATGCTCTGCCTCATATCTGACCCACAAATACTCTCAGCCCAAAACCCCCCAAAGAATTAAAAAAGAAAAACTGTTTGAGGTTGATGGTTGTCGACCATCAGTCACGATGATACTCATGGGTAGAGCATGTGAATGACTTTGCCCACCTCAGAAGAAAAGACAAATATCTCTGCACCAGGCACACATAAACACATCTTGAAGTATCTTATCTGTGCCATCAAATTTAGAAAGCTGAGTTGGGAGCCTGAGTTCACGAGTTGAACATTCATAACTAGATGGGCAGCAAATGACCCAGGGGAGTCAGAGTGAAAGGGAGGACAGGGGAAAAAGACTTCATTATTAAAGGTGATTGTTGCTATTTACTCCCACACAGTATTTCATAAAGTGTTTTGAATTGTCCTCTGGCACCTCTAAAAAGACCATCACACTTTTCAATAGCACCCCTTAGCTGTTGAGTCATAACCCCGCTGTTGTTCTTGCTGCACAAATTAATCTGCCACTTCCAGGAGAAGACTTCTTTCCTCCCCACTGACTTTCTACTGATCACCAACATTTGTGGTTTTACTATCTTGTAGTAATGAAAACTAGAGCAAAGCGTTCTTTCAGTGTATGCACTCAGCTCTGGAGTTATTCCTTTATTCACTGCAACTTCACATAGACCTGTTTTGGTTTATTTTTTATCTCTGTGTATTCTCAATGCAAAGCCAAGTGTCATGCTAATGCCCATATTTAGTGAGAGCACACAAATGTATGCGGATGCAAAGGGACTTCAATTTATTTCAGGAAGAAAGAAATAGGGGTTGGTAAAATTCTGAAAATTGTGGCAATGGGCAAGTCTGGCAACTGATCATCCACCAAGAGTTTGCACGATCTTTCCTTACTAATCCATGTTCCCTTCTCTACAAACTTTGAGGCTATTCTGTCTTTCTGATGAAGCTCTGAGGTCAACACTGGTGAGTCCCATAGCAGGGGAGTGAGGGAGGGAGGGAGGGAGGGAGGGAACGAAGGAAGGAAGGAAGGAAGGAAGACTCTCTTTGCGACTGTTACTGAAGAAACAGCAGCAAGAGTGAGAACATTTCCCAGATAGTAATCAATATAGTACGTTCTAGAAAAACTATTGTACTGTTATATTCTGGGTCACCTCAGATGGACTTGCAGGGAGATGCTAGGGGCTCTCCCTTTGACTCATTCATTCTCTGATACGTGTGAAAAATTGAAGAGTGGAAGAAAAAGTTTATTCCAGCTACATCAGAACTGATTGTGAAGCTTGTGATCCATTTCCCTTGCATTTTTCTGTTCATAAATCTATTATTTGGACAGACTCTTCTGCTGTTATGCTTACAGCACTGTACCAGACAATGCAAAAATCCCGGATACTGTACTAAATGAAAATGTCTCCTGATGTTTATTGTACTTCTGATCCTTCTAGGTTTTGGCTATATGTTTGAGAAAAGGAGATTTATTGTTGCTTGCCATTTCTCTTCTTTAATTCAACACCCTATTCTTCTATGTGCAAATATTCCCCCTCAACTTTTTTTGTATTTGGCTATTGGTGTTTGATAGTATTTTATTTTATTTATAAGGAACTGAAAACAAACAACAATGTTCTTGATAGAAAAAAGTTTTCAATAACTCCAGTAGCTACTAGTCTTGCTCATTTGATGGCAAGCTGCTGAGTGAGGGTGTAATGAAGTATCTCTCTTTCATGTAGATAACCCATTTTCTAATAGGAGTTTGCAAAAACCACCCCTATTCCAGATTTGATCTGATTTTGCTGCTGCACCAAATTTGTCTCCTTCTTGTTCAACTCACCCGCAATCTATTCTTCCTTGGAGGTTTATTCCATTGGCTTAGTGAGGTCTGGGCCAGTCACAGAGTCTCTCCATGTACTTTTTCTACCTGTCAAATGGTCTTACACATCATAACTAGCTGGTCCTTATTTGCAGAGTACTAAGGCAATTCTTAGGTAGGGTCTGATAACTTGCCTGCACTGTTGCTGTATGGGTTTGCCTTAACTGGTAAGTTTAATCATACACCCACAATTCAAGTATAGGTGAATAATTTTTTTTATTTCTCATCATTTGGCCTTGCCCACTAGTGAAAGATGCAAAATGTCCTTCTCCTCTAGGTTCATAAGAGTACTCATTTTGGCATAGGCACTACACAATTTAGTCGCTGAATTAGGAATCTAAGCTCCCAAAGAGTCATCAGAGCCCTCCAGAACAACCAAGAATCTGCAGGGAGGAAAATGTGAAGGATAGATGAGCTGGAAAAATAGGAGGGGGGGAGGATGTTTGCCACATGCTCCTAAACGATGTTCCATGCCAAACAGTCTGAATCTGTCTCTGAAGGCTTGACTGACTATTCAGTGAAAGCAAGCTTCTACACTAGCACTCAGCTTAGATACTTAAGGTTGATGCAAATATCTGCTCACTTCCCCTCTGCCCCTTGTGCCCCTTTAATAAGGAGAAAATTGTTTCTCTGTTTCTGAACAAAGGTTTGTAGCTAGGAGAGAGCATGGTCTCCCTGGCTGAGTAACAGCTGGGGAAAAATGAATAGACCATATGCTGGAGAGCAGCCGCCAGAACGTTGGGACAAAGCTGTGGACCACTGCCAAGGCTCGCAGTTAAAGTCACAGCAGCCAAGGCAAGGGCTGGAGGGAAACTGCTCAGAAACACATTGTCAGGGACTCTGCACTGGTCTACTTTTAGGGACTGCAGTGTATAGATATAGAACAAAAGAAGAAAAAATTACTTATTTTCAGAAAGCTCCTTGGATAAGAGTCATTTATACAAGTAGCCCTGAACATCATTGACACAAAACTTACCTAGTTCCCTTATGCTTTCCTTTTTTTCCCCTGCCTGGTCATTCTCAGGAAAGCCTAGACTGTTGCACACTTTTTATCTGAGGAAGTTGTGACTCCTGGTTTCTTTATTTTGTTTTTTCTGCCCTTACTCCCCTTATTCTGCAAACCAGTTCATTACCGTTTCTCCTGTGACCTAGGCTCAAGTGACTATCATGAGCAGCTATAACAATTCTGCAGCCTCTGGAAGAGGAGCTTAGTTTGTGAAGACTTTTATGCAACAGAAATCGATCTGCAATATGTTCATTCTGAAACTTTTTTACCTCCTACCTGTAAACTGATTATGTATGCCAGTCTGTTCCGGGCCCGCAGAGGATGCCCTTGGTGGTGATGTATAGTTTTATTGGAGGTGGACTGGAGAGCTGAAGCTAATGAATTCAGTGAGCTCTGAGAGAGAAATTAGGAAGGAGCAGCAGCAGCCCTCAGGCAAAAAAATGAAAGAGGCTCAAACCTGGACCCAAACTGTAATCCCATGAGCTGTGGGACACAGCCAGTTTTTGTATGAAATATCACTGCAAGCTGGGATGGTTGGAAACCACTGGCCCAATCTATACTTTGTGCTAAGTCTATATTGGATGCTGCACACCTGATCACTCTTACTCTGTGCATGTGTAAGTCAATGACTAACTTGATAAGTGGGATAACAAACCAGAATCTTGCTTAAATTTTGTTTTTTAAAAACAAGGTTTGGGTTCATGAAAGTAGGTCCTGCTTGACAAACCTTCTATGACAAAGTGACCTACTTGGTGAATGAGGGAAAGGCTGTGGATGCTTTTTACCTGGACTTTAGTACAGTCTCTCACATTATTCTCCCAGAGAAACTGGCTGCCCATGGCTTGGACTGGAGAACTCTCTGCTGGGTCAAAAATGGGCTGGAGGGCCAGGCCCAGAGAGTGGTGGTGAATGGAGTTAAATCCAGTTGGAGGCGAGTCACAAGTGGTGTTCCATAGGGCTCAGTTTGAGGGCCAGTTCTGCTTAAGATCTTTATCAATGGTCTGGACATGGGGATTGAGTGCACTCTCAGTAAGTTTGGAAGTGAAGAACAGCATGGTGAGTAGGACTACGGAAGTGATTCTCTGCCTGTACTTGGCACTGGGGAGGTCCCACCTTGATTACTGTGTCCAGCTTTGGATCACTCACGACAAGAAAGACATTGCCTTCTCTGGAGTGGGTCCAGAGAAGGGCAACACAGCTGGTGAGGGGTCTAGAGAACAAGCCTCATGAGGGGTCTAGAGAACAAGCAGTTGAGGGAAGTGGGGTTGTCTAGCCTGAGGAAAAGGAGGCAGAGGGAAGACCTTATCACTCTCTACAACTACCTGAAAGGAGGTTGTAGAGAGGTGGGGGTGGGTCTTTTCTCCCAAGTAACATGTGATAGGACAAGAGAAAATTGCCTCAAGCTGCACCAGGGGAGGTTTAAACTGCATATTAGGAAAAAAAATTCCACTGAAAAGGTTATGAAGCATTGGAAGTTACTGCACAGGGAAGTGGTGGAGTCACTCTCCCCGGCAATATTTAAAAGAGGGGTTGGCATAGTGCATAAAGATATGACTTTTGTCAGTGTTAAGTTGATGGTTGTATTAGATGATCTGAAAGCTTCCTACCAACCTAGACAATTCTATGATTCTATGAAAAGTTTTAAAGTAAGGCAATTCTTTACAGAAAGAATATATTGATGTTATTTAAAAACATGCTTCAAGTTTCTGGTAAGAATCACATTAATTATAGTCCTAATTACATTTCCTTAATCAGATAGGTCTCTTCTGAAAATTTGTACTTTAAAACAGAGTACCTGCTTAGACACACTTAAGCAAAAATAGTGAAACATTGCACATTAATCGATTGTGACTGATTTAAGTGAAACCTAATTGCCTACATTGCTGATACTTATTTGTCTAACAAACCTAAATGAAAACAATTGGAAAAAAATCCTTATGCAGTGTTTTACACCTTGTTCGTTATTTGTCTGTAATTAGTCCTTTTAGATTCTAGATATTCAGTCCAGTGCAACTTGTCATATATGGACTTAAAAGGTTTAAAGAGAAAAATAAATGAGAATATACTTCTGGAATGGCAGTGATATCTACCAAATTTCCTTTTAAATATGCACAACAAAATGGATTGTTAAAAAATAATCCCCTGAGGATGGTGCCTCTTTTGTCAGTTTTCTACCAGAGTGCATCCTGCACTCTGATAGAAAATTGCTCATTAATCTCCAAGGAATGACCAGTTTTTCAAAATAGTCACTCAACTATACTGCCACTGTTAATTTTTTAAGCATTATGGGTGCCATTAATTGCTTGATGTGGTTGGTAACAACAGTAATCCTTTTTGAATGGGACATTAACTCCAAAACAAGTCATTAGCTTTTGTCCCCATACTGTAAATAACACTTACTTTCCAGGATGTAAGCATCATGACTTCACAGAAATTGCAAAGGCCACCATGTCACTGGAGATTTGGCATCTTTCTCTAATATTTACACTTGCTCTTGAGATATTATGGTGGGGTGTTTTTGGGGTGATCACTGTTTTACTAGCAACCGCTTGCATTCGGAGCACCATGTTTGTTCACCTGACAGGGACACACTGGGCCATCTTTTGGAGCACAGGAGAGGTTGTTACTGAATGTCTGTAAAAGTGTGGTTAAGGATTGGTTGTGGTGGAAAAACCAAGAAAGAATGTATTTTTCTCTCCCATACACAGCATACTTTGTCTTTGCAACTTCTGTTTATGTCCACTACATGTCATCCATGTGGGTGCTGGAATGAGAGGTGAAGAAAGAAGGAATAGCTGAACATCATGTAATGGAAAAGCCTGCCAGAACTGGAGCTGCATAGATGTTAATTTTGTCAAGAAAAGTCATGTCTTTGTTCTAGCTTTACAGGAAACGTGGAGGGATCGGTTTTCAATGTCTGTTCCTCACTTGGATACTTCTCTTGGAAAAAGGTGCAGAATTTAGGGTGGCTATGCATACATGAATTATGGAGATCAAAACCTCTGCAATAGTGACAACTTTCCCCCTGAGTTTCTGTTGTGTGGCTCTGATGTCAGCGAAGTCACTTCTAATTCTTTATGTTATGACCTTAGACTCAGTTCTTTTGATTTTGCAGTCTGGGACCAAACCCAGTTGTTGAAGTACACATACATGGGCAGAAAGGTGGAAGGTCATAAAATATATTTGTTTTGGTATTTAGGAAAACAGTTCTTTTTTATGTCTATGCTTTCTAACCTGCAAAATAAACCTCTCGTAAGTCTATTTAGTTGAGATTTTTAAAAGCACTATGTGATTTAAGCTATATGGGCTCCCTGAAGTTTGTGCTTCTAGGCTGCTAAAATATATATGATATACCTGTTTATATTGGATTCTTTATATTGGATTCACTGGTAGCTTAGATCAAACTGAAGCAAAGCTTTGCTATATCATTTGTCCAGGACTAAAATGTCAGCTACTGACACAGTCTTGAATATTTTCTGTTTCTAGAATGTGCTTTTTCAGAACATTGCTTGGTGGTATCAAAGAGCACTTCCCAGTGGCAGCTTCTGCTGGTTGAGAAATTAGTAACCTGGGGATGCTCATAAGTCTTGCCTGCCTTGCTCAGAGATAGCAAACATTTAAGCAAAATTACACTTGAGCAATACTCCCTGCAGGCACTCCAAGGAAGGCACTGGATTTTCCTAACCCTGAAGCAAATATGCAGCTTACTTCAACATGTCTTGCTTATCTAACTATTCTTTATCTAGTTATTCCCACACTCTGGCCTACAGGTCTTTCTGGGTTTTTTTCCTTCCATTTTTTCCCCCAATTTGCCTAGTACCATGGATTGTGTAGAAAAGGCTGGTGTGAAATCTCAGTACAGATGCTTTAGCCATAAGGTCATTTGTGTAATATTCTTTGGGTGATCCTGTTGTCTGTCAGTGCTGTATATTCTCTGTATACTTGGTAGTATTACTGAATTTCCACTCCCACATTTCACCTCTTCCAGGTTTTGAGCCTCTTGCATTATTTTGGCACAATTTCCTAGGTCTTTTTTTAACCTGGGTCTATAGTCTTTTTGTTGTTGCTTAAAAATAGATTGAATCATAAAAATGACAGAGATGTAGCATGCTAACAACTGAGTCAACAAAACTCCATAATGTTGAAAAAAGGAAGTGTTTTTCTTAGATCAGAAGAATTTTGGACTTCGGATTTCATTCATCCAATTTTTTAGGGATTTGTTTACTGATACCATTTTCTGTAATAGCCATTCTTACTTGGATATATGTTCTATGCACTCTATAAATTATAGTGGAAAAGATTTAAACGACATATATTTAAAGCTATGCATCCAAATATAACAGGGTTTGTTAAGAGCTTATATTAAGTAGAAGTCAGGAAGACTGTTTTTACATGGTGACTATGAGTATTGACTATTATTATTGAATATTAGGGCAGAGTTAAGGTTGTTGGCTATTAAGTCAATATATAGGTTAAAACTGTGTAGATACACCTTTGAAACAAAAAGTAATTTGTCAACATCAGTGTGTGTGTTTTTTCAGGGAAGTGCTCAGCTCTCTATGTAAAATATTCATGGGATTACCTTCAGATTATTTGACTGGATCTCATAAAAAGAGACTTTATTTCATCGATTTACATAAAAATTTCTATAAAATAATCTTTTTATAAGTGGGCCAGTAGACCATATTAAGTCACAGGTTAAATATGAGTTTTCTTGCTGCTTCTTTTATTCTGGACAAGATGTAAGTGTCATTTACTGTCCTTGGTAAATGAATTTATGTTTTTTTCAGAAAGTTTGCATTTTGCAGAAGGGACAATGAGGGTTTTTTGTAAGGTATCCACTTTAGCTTTTTTAAGAAATGTGTTGGGAGAGATTTTGAAGAAAAAAAAGGCAAACAATTGACATCAAAGTTGGGGAAAACTGAGTGGATTTAGTGAAACTAGGTAGACAGCTTTTTCTTTGGAGGTGATGGAAGCATCAAACCAAGCTTTTCTCATCCAGTGGCAGCTGTAAAATAGGGCAAATACATGGAGGGTGATAACAGAGGTTTTTTTAAAGTTGTTTCTCAAATAAATTTTATAATTTTTTAGCTGGTGTCTGAAAAGAAAGCATTTCATTTTGATTTTTAAAAGATATTTGTGTTGGATGAAACAAAGTTTACTGGGTTTTTAGGTTAAATAATTGAAAAATACACTGTTCAAGTTTATCTGAATCTGTTTTATTTTTCAGTTTGGCAGCTAACACAGTGTATTCTGCAGAGCACCACTTCCTCATTGGATGCCAGTTGTAAGGGTAAGGGCATCCACAGGTTTGCAAAGTTATTCTAGATATATTTGCACAGCCACACTTACCCCTAGAAAAATAGTACTTGAGAGAGCTGCAACCGTAAAAAAAAACCCCAAAAAACCCAAAACAGCAGAGATTATCTACCATTACCACTTACATTAATAATATAATCTGTGTCAAACTGGAGGAATCAATGGCAAGAGTGGCTGTGCCTACACTTGCCCTCATTGCCTGGCTTCCCTGTCATCAGTTTTAGAGAAGCTGAGGAGATATTAAGACAATGATATCATTCAAATTTTCCTTCTTAGCTCTAAGGAGCTTTCACATGCAGCAGCAGCCCTAGGGTGATTTCTTATTCTCTCTGGTTTTTGACTCTGAAGGAGCAGATAACATACGTAACTTGTGTTTTGACTCGGGAATTGGTTTTCCTCTTCTTTAAGAATAGTAAGCACTAGCAAGTGATGTGAAGGTAGGAAGTTTTTAGTGCAACAGCAGTGGCAGCATAATGAGCATTAATCTGTGTGGAACTTGTGATGGGACAACTGCACAACATTATAATTCAAGATTTCAGTAGCCTAAAATGCAAGTCTGTTGAGATCATACTGCTCAGTGGTGCAGACAGTGTTCCCCAGTCTGTCTTAATCCAAGAAAGCACCTGCCCATGTGTTTAGATCTCACTGGACTTAAAGAAATTTGAATTCAGGTTTAAAATTAAGCATATAGTTAGACATGTGGCTGAAGAGGAATGAAATTAAATGTTTGCTGAATTAGGGCCCAGAAACAGTAAAGAAGCTCTTTTGCATTTTTTGTTCTTCTTTTACAGTTCCTTATTCCTGCAGGCTGAGTAGCCACTGTTCACTTTCATTATGAGAGAAGAGATGGTAGTTCAGTAGCTACACTGCACACCCTCAGCCCCCTGAATCAAATGCTGAAACACTGAAATGAGCAAGGGGATGGCTTACACTTTCCTAACCTCTGACTACATCATTAGGGTGATAGTATTATTTAAGCTTAATGTATCACAAGGAAATGGTTCCATTGTTATCCAGTGGAGCCCCCATAACAATGCCACAGTGACTGAGGCTATAATGAGGACCTGCAAGATTTCAATGGCAAAAGGGATTCATTGCTAGTCCATGACCTCATGATGAATTCATTACAATACAGTCAGAGATATGAAGTTATTATGGAAAAACTATTTCACAGCAAGTCTATAAGGACTTTTCTGACGATGCCATTCCGAAGCCATTACAATGTAAGGTTATGATGGCAAAATGGTTTCAATGAAACCCTATTATGGTTTAAAAACAGATTAAATGGTGTCAGTGGAAGTTATTCTTCCTTCTAAAACCTAAAGGACTTAAACAGACCTCTGTCTCTAAACCAAAACAAGGACAAATTAGATGTACGACTTACACTTGATCAGAAGGAGAGAAATTATGATATCTTGTGAACAGTGAGCTACAATTTCTGCTGGAGTTATCCAGGAGGAAAATAATGGTTACTGAGTTTCTAAGATCTTCTTTAATTAAGTAAATCAAAATGAAATATCATCCTCGCATAACATTTTGCATTAAATAGCATTCTTCTGAATCTTCCTTGCTCCATTATTAATTAGTGTACTGTACTGTCTCGTTTTTTCTTGTGGTTGCAGTGTTTCTGACTTTCATTTGCTTTGATAAGGGTAGCTGTGGCATACCTAAAAAATAAATTAAAATTCCACTGCCACCCCTAGTCTAGAATTTTGCATGACACCTGAGACTGACTGCCAAAATAAATAGTATATTTCAAAAATGAGTAAAAAACCCCCTACCTAAGACTGACATCTCATCAGTAAGAAAGATGGTTACTATTTATCTGGTTAAAATCTAGCCTATCACTGGTGCTGGAAAGGAATAAAATGCACATTCAAAAGCTGTTTTGGGTAATGCTACCTTGCTAGGAGATAATTAGAAAATTATTTCCACAGAAGAACATGCCTCTGAAGGATTTCTGTGTTTTCCAGGTGGAACATCCAAATCTTTCTTGTCACAGACGTTTAATTTTCAATGAATAACTATGTATTTGTTCTTAAAAAGTTCAGTTAGAGATAGTTCAATAACACAAGATCTTGTATGTTGTACTCCCTGGAGGCTGTGGTGTTTTTGGCTGCCCACTGACAATAGCAGGAAGGGGTATCCTGGGCCACAAGGACAGAAATTCTATCCCAAGGCCAAGAACTCTTACTAGAATGAAATTTCTGCAAAATGTTCCAGATTATTTTCTGCTCTGCATTGAAAGAAAGAAACAAACAAAAGGTTGGAAAATGTCTCCATGAACTTTAGTTAATGTAATTGTTACATGTGCTGGAGTATTGTCATGGATGAAACCTACACTCTTAAAGGAGAATTTCAAAACCAGTTAGTTAGGTAGGGGCTCTCTTTACCCTCCTCACTCAATACATATGTGAAATGATCTGGCAGACTGATATAGAGGCTCATTCTTTTTATTACCAAACCACAGTGATAGTTGTGAAACCTTGTGAATACTAGTCAGTGTGTCCTTGACAATCTGGCATCCACTTGTTCTAAAATGGCATAGTTATTCTGTACATCTGTCTCTGAAGACTGCCACCTGTAGAGTTTTGAAAGGAAGGGCCCAAATTTTCTTTAGCTGCTGAAGAATCCTATCATTTTGCAAAACTGAAGGTAGAAAATAATTCCTTGAACAAGAGGTTTCCTCCTGCAAAGCAATCTCAATGGTTTACACCAGCTTGAATTACACCTTTTTCTTCTCCTTTGCAGAGACCTTAAAATGGATGCTTACTGTTCTTTTTTTTTTGGACCGCATGCCTTTTCTACACAGTGGCAGCAACAGAAAGTTAGATTAGCAAATGACAAATGAGCTCTATATTTCCCATTTCAGATAAACTAGAAATTATAGATTTTTAAAATTATTTTGGTATTAAAAACTATGACCCAGCTATCAGTTCATCAGTCAAATAAATATCATCCAATACGCTAAAGGATGTATTTTGTCTTCTTATATGTTGTATACCAGGAATAAATGAGCTCTCCCACATTTGGTAAGGAGAGCTTCTGTGCAATACTGTAGAAACATGTAATATCCCAACATCAATTGTCTCAAATTCTGCCATAGTCATTCTTTTCAACTTCTTAATAAGTTCAAAACCTGTTTGACACCCTTGGAACAATACCATCAATCTATGTTATCTCTGGTAATGAGGAGGTTATCCTGGAAAATGGTATAAATTGGATTTCACAGGTACTGTGGAGCATATGGCAGAGAGAGAACTCTCTTTGCCATCTTATGTCTGCCAATGATAGAATTGATCTTGAGATGATAATTCTTCCTGGACTCAATAATTCCTCATGATCAATTGAATGCTAATCTTCTAGTCTCACTGTGGTAGATGCTGGGAGGGTGTACTGCCCCAAGCACAGAGCCTCCTTGTATACGTTCATCTCATGAAACGTCCAAGATAATGTGAAAAGTGGAGTGCAGCAAATCACAACACAGACATCTCCATCAGCAGGTCATAGTCCTTACCTGATAACAGACATATACAGAGAGTTTTCAGACGCTGCTCACACTCTGTAAGCAGTAGCCTTACAGTTGCAGTACTTACCAGTTTAGTGAAGCCTTCGTTTCAGTTTTAACTTGGATGAGAGAATTCATATCCTGTATCTCTGTCTGCCTCTGAAGAGTGCTGTGGAGCACAGTGCAGTACCTGAGTGGTCTCTCCATGCACTTCCACTGGGCCGCTGCGTTTGGTTTGCAGCTGGCAGGGCTTGTGATCTGCCATCTGGGGTACAAGAGGGAACATGGAAAATCAGGTCTTAGATATCATCTGCTTGTAGACGACAAATGATGGAGACACATCGTCTAATGGTTCATACTCCTGTGAGAAGACAATATATCACTACCCTGCTCTTCACCACATCCAGCTGACAGGTTAATGGCAAAAGTTATTGTCATTAGTCTTTTACATTTTGTTCTGCTTTTTTATTATTCCAGGGTCATCCATCGCTTCCTGTCCTCTTCTGCTTCAATAGTGACTGTTACTTTTGCTTAATCAGCAAATTTTTTGACCACTGTCTTCCTTTTTTTCCCCTCAAAAAGTCATTAATGAAGATATTAAATAGGATCTGTCTTATTAAATAAATTTATTCTTAGTGAATTATGCTATTTCTCTCCCTCTCTTTGGCTTACTAACACCCCTTTCAAATGAACCTGGAAGAAAATGCAGATGAAGTGAAATCACTGTGTTGGCCAACTTTACAGACTTCACAGCAATCTATACATATTTCAGTTTGAAAAACAATTTCCCACATGATACTGAAATCCATATATGTTAGATGACTACCTTTTCTTTGCTTGAAAACAGCAGAGAGCATTGTAATTATTTTGAAAAATAGTAGGCTCCATTCATTACTTTTCTATTTCTTTGTTGGTGACTTAATGGACTATTGTCTTGACACCCAGTTTGACTATTGTAATTTGATTAGTGTTTTTATATGACAAGTAGGATAAATACCACTAGTGATTTCTTTAAAAAGGAAAATGTTGACTAGATTGGAGGGAGAGAGAGACAGAGATTGCTATATAATGTGAGAAATCACTGACAAAAGTTTCAGAAGGAAATACTAATCACTCTACTTTTTGGATCAGTTCTTAAAACATTTGATATAATTTATAAAATTTACAGTAATATCTGTTCTGATGTAAGCACTGTAGTCATACTTTAATAGCATACGTTAGTATCTGATGGAAATTGAGACTTTTCAGGTTTCCAAAGCCTTGACTCTCTGGTATTTTTCTCATAATTGTTGTTAGAAATAACTTCAGTGAGTTCACTATCTCTGTCTCTCTCTAAAATGTGTGCTGGATACATTTTCCTTTCCTTTCCTTTCCTTTCCAACATAGACACCTGAATTTCTGTCAAGACATGCAAAGGGATGGTGACCATCCCCTTCTATACTGGTGGGTTAGGAGGCATGTTGGGGCATCACAGTTTAAGATATGCTTTAGCCATATATATAGAAATTTAGAGACTTATTTAATGGAAGTTGGATGACATGTATTCTCTTTATACTCTTCTTGCTTTGCTGTAATGTTAGCACATTAATAACTCACTCAATGACAGCCTGTTTCAAAGCTGCCATTTGGGGCTCATCTGTTTTTTTTTTAATTTCAGTTCCCAAGTAACAACAGCTAAAGAAAATGTAAAAGTGAAGCACACACAAAAAAAACTTACTTGTAACTTGCAACAAACACACGGGGAACATCTAACCTTTACAAGCAGGGGAAGGACCTTCAGCCTATTGACAGCTGGTTAATAAAAAGTCAAACTCTTTGGTGAACACAAATCTTTATCAGTTTGAAAAGCATCATGAGACAGGAGTAAGGAGCACCATTGTGTTAATGTTATTAGTAGCTTTTAGGGAAGAGAGGTAGCATACACTGGATTGTTAGAGTCACAATCATCCACCACTCACATGATACACATCACACATGATACACACCACACCTAGTACACAACATTCACATTACACACGTCTTCTTAGAGTCACATCCTGATCTGACATGAATCAACTGTTTCCTTACATATTTTCCTGGCCATATTGCACTCTTTTAAAAGAGTGGTTCGAAATATGTTTGCAATGTCAATTAGCAAACACAGCAAAACCCCTTTTGTTTATATAGAATCATAGAATGGTTAGAGTTGGAAGGGACCTTAAAGATCATCAAGTTCCAACCCCACTGCCACGGGCAGGGACACCTTTCACTAGAGCAGGTTGCTCAAAGCCCCATCCATCCTGGCCATATACTTGTGCTTTGTACTTTGTACTTCCACTATCCACTATGGTAATGATTCAGAAATACACCTCTTTAATACCTAATTCACATTGAAATTTTTTTTTTAAATACATAAACTTTTTGTCTTTCTATGTCATGGTAATGCTACAGATAGTTAGTTAGTTCTTCTATGAATATTAGTTTGTGTGGAGGACAACTGGATTATAGAGATGTTTGAGGAAGTCTTTAATTCATAGAAAAGTTGCATATGGGTATTTCCTTTTACAGGTTTTCAAGATCTTTTCTGTTCCCAAAGGATCAAGAAGGTGTCCTCTAAGAAACCAAGGCAGTAGATACCCTGTTGGAGAACTGATCTCTGTACAAAGTCTTTAAAAGAGTGTCATACAGAAAATGCAGGATCCACAACTACATAGCACATTCAGAAGAACTTGATTCAGTTTACAAAAATGAGAAGTGCAAACTAGCTATTTTAAAATATGCACTCAACAAAGGCAAGACCAGATAAAACTAATGAAACATTTTCAAAATATGTCTACCGGAGCTGTAGAGGTTTAAATGAATGGAATTCTCATAAGTCTTTCTCATTGCTCTCATTATTATTACTACTGATACTACTATTACTATTATTATCAGCTACTGTTCTAGGCAGTGCTTTATTTATCTGGTACACACAAAGTTAAGTTCTGTCCTGAAGAGCTTATGCTTTGAACTACTCTTTGGAAGAACATGTCAAAATCCCTAGATTTTAGCAATATTTTCATATAGTTCTAAAGTTGCTGCTTATATTTATTATGGCAGAAATCAAGATACAGAGAGGGAAAGTGGCAGTAAGCGTATGAGGGAAGTAAAGTGCTCCATGTCTGGGCAGTGCGGAAAACTGCAGCTGAAAGTGAAGACAGGCAGTAGGCTCTCAAAAGTGACATTGCCCAGGAAGATCTGTGAGCACATGTAGAAATGGACTAAGGAGAAAGTCTCTCATATCAGCAGGCCCTTTTGGAGGAGGAAAATATGTCCGTATTTATAGGAGGAAAGACCGTTAATGTTCTAGGTCGGCTGGCAGCGATGACAAGGATGCCAGAAATATCAAAGGTGGAGGCAGTTCTAAGCACCATTCATGGACTGGGGTTAAATCTGGCTAGGAAGAGAAGTAGTAATATGATTTGGATGTTACTTGTTCATGACAGATCCAGAACAAAAACAAAGTTGTAGTTGAATTAGATGGTAATTTTAGATACTTTCTATTCTATTCTATTCTATTCTATTCTATTCTATTCTATTCTATTCTATTCAAGGTACTATCAGGGAGAGGAAATTAGGGAAGAAAAAATGTACAGGAAGGATGTACAAGTTCCAGGTTAAACTATTAAGTGTCAGCTATTAGCAAGTATCTACGAAAAACTGTAAAAGAGACTAGCTGAAGGGTGGAACAGGGAACAGGATGCAGATGTGGAGTATGACTCAACAGCACAAAGTGACCAGAACAATATGTGCAAAGGGATGAAATAGCCAGTGGAAATCAGTGCTCCAAGGACATAAGGACCTCTATCAATAGAAAATGGTTAATGGATTAGCGCATGTTTACAAGGGTTAAAGAACGTGTTCAGAGCACCATTACATCCAGTCCCAACAAGGACTGGATTTTCTTTGCTTTCTAAATTGTGGGCCTTACCATTACTGAAGAGTCTTTCCTATTGAAAGGGGATAAGATATTTATGCTAAGATGCTTACATGCTCCTTGTTTGTCCCCACAAATACATCAAAATCCAGTTATGAACCTCTTCCTCAGTGGTTTTGTGCCTAAATCATAAAAGCTTGGATCTTCATTTTTTATGAAAACATGGATATGATTTCTATCATGTCTGTTCATCATATTTTCTATATCTTAGTGTGCATAAATTTTGATAGTATTACTTCTGTGTAGTGCAAATACACTTAATCCTCAGAAGAATTTTAGATTAGCCAGGCAATTTTACTTTGTTCATGAAAAGAACAAAATGACATTTTATAAAAGATCATGAACTGGGAGAATGCTGTATTTTTAAACTAAGTAACTGGGTATTTCATAAGGATTTCAGTAAATAGTTTCACTTCTTGTGTCACGCATATAGTGATTCTTGTGTTGCATAAATGATGGAATTATTGGCTTCCCTGCCATGCCTTAGACAGTTACCTGTGGTTTGTCTGGTTTGATTCACGCTATGAATTTCCAAATATAGTAATGGTACCCAAGTTTCAAGCAAAGCAGATAATTTTTTTTCCAGTTAGAGCACTTTGCTTGGCTATTATGGAAGTAAAAACATAATGAAAAAACAAAATACTGTTGTATACACTGCTGGGTTAGAAGTACTGTGAGGCTGTTGCTGTCTGGGACAAAAACTTTCAAATCAGAAGGCACATTCCTTTAGTGAGGGAGATTTGTTAAACCTTTTAATAGCTTTCTAATATCGAAAGGGGGCCTACAGGAAAGACGAGGAGGGATTGTAGCGATGAGGGGTAATGGTTTTAAACTGAAAGGTAGGGAGATTTAAATTAGATATTAGGGGGCAGTTTTTAAGTCTGAGGGTGGTGAGACTCTGGAACAGGTTGCCCAAAGAAGTTGTGGATGCCCCATCCCTGGAAGTGTTCAAGGTCAGGCTGGATGGGGTTTTGAGCAACCTGGTCTAGTGGCAGGAGGGTTGGAACTAGATGATCTTTAAGGTCCCTTCAAACTCTAGCCATTCTATGATCCTATGATTCTATGATAAAAGATCTTTAAAATCCATGTTAGTAAAACCCTTTGTCTCACTGTGAGCTTTCTGGAATTGCAGAAAATACAGCTAGGATTCCTTTCCAATTTCCCCAAGTCCTGCAGTAAAACCCAAAGCATCAGGGGTAATTACTTGCAGTTTTGTCCTTCTCTTATTCCAGCTTTTCTTGAAAAATCTAAAAAAATACCCCAGTCTCTGTGGTTGATATCAGGGAAAGCAAAAAAAATAAAAAAAAATAAGAATTATGGAAGCCAAAGAGATGTTTCTCATTATTACATCTGAATTCCCTTTTCAAACTATTTTGATACATTTCTATCACATCATTTGTTTCTCATCTCTCTTACAAGCTGAAGTATCTTATTTTATTTAAAATGTCCTCCTATGAGAGACTTCCCATATGGTTATCATTCTGTTGCCCTACACTCTTCTTTTACAGGCTTCACCTTAACATTCTTGGGATGGCCAATACTGGCTCCAGTGATCAAAATGTAGGTGCATCACACAGCTGAATGTCTTTTTAATGTTTCCTGTTTTGTTTGCTATGTCTTTCCAGTTATTTCCCCTTTTTAATAGCAGCTTCTTCATCTGATGGCTGCTGGCTACTGAGATGTCATTTTCAGAGGACTGTACTAATTTCTTCTCATAAAACATAGTATTTCACTCAGGAACTTGTTACTATATCAGAGGACAAATATCACAAATATACATGGATTAAAAAGTAATTAAACAAATTCATGAAAGAACAATTTGTCAGTGTCTATTAAATAATGGAGAGACAACGTTGCTGGTTCAGGAGATTCATGCATCACAGACTATCAGGACCTGGGAGTGTATGCTGAGAAAGGACCATTCACTGCCTTTTCATATTTCTCTCTAGTCCACCGCTATTGGCCTCAGTCAGGCAGAACATTAGGCTAGACGGACCTGATTCAGAAAGACCATTCTTGCACCATGTTCCAGAACAGCAATAGTTTGTATATATACCACCAATATACAATATTGGTGCTGTTTTTCCCATGCTGTTGATTTTGCATTTGTCAGTGTTGCAGTTCACCTGACAGCCCACTTCCTGAAGACTGGAGACCCTCTGAAAGCCTCTGCTCTAGGGTTAAGTGAATGTATTGTCATCCTGAAACTTTGTCACTATCAACCATCTTTTACAGGCCATTTACACATATATTGAGCAATGCAGCCGCTATCATAACTCCCTGGGAAGACTACCTTAGTAAAATTCCTCCGATGTGTAACTGACCTTTTATTCCTGGTAATTTTTCCCTGTCATTTCAAAAAAAATTTATATATGCAAAGACTTTCCCTTGTAATGTGTGGCAGTTTAGTTTCTTTAAGAGTCTCCGCAAATGGATGCCTTCAGGTTCTTTTGTATCATCTTGCTCCACCTGCTCATTGCTCCTTGAAAGAATTTTAATCGGGTTGTAAGACGTGACTCCTAGTACAAAAGTCAATTAGCCACTTATTCCTTGCATTGTATTTGAGCACGTGTTCTAATTCTGTGCTTTCTTCTCAGTGAAGCCACTTTACTTAGCATGAAAATGTGTATGTGCAGTTTCCACTTCCTCTGAGATCTCTAAAAGTATTGACATCATGTGTCAGTGCCAAAGATAATGTAAATATTAAACTACACCTCACAATACCCAGTTTTTTCAGAAGGCGTGAATGAGTACAGTCTGTTCTGTTCGGGGACTTCCTCTGCTAACCCTCAGCCTTGAAGCAGTTCGTTAGCATATTGACCCTGCAGAGAAGGGCTGCAAAATGTATAATTTGTATAATTTACGTATTGTATATAATGTATGTATTGTACACAACATATATTTGCATAATGAACAATAATATAAATCATCCATTTAAATAGTCGTTATGGACTTATCTTCTTTTACCTTGTCTTGACACTTTGATCACCACTGGGTGACCACTGGCAAGCTTTCTACTTCTGTGTTGGGAAAGAAGTGTTTTTTCATACTCCTTATGCCTTTAACAGTCTGCATCTTGTTTAAATTTACATTTCTAGTTTATTCATTTTCCATTTTCAGAAAAAGCTTCTGTTTTCAGTGGAATGTCTTCTTATCACCCTCCTGTGATATGTACATGTGTGGGGCAGAGGGAAAAAGACTTAAAACCTTTGCTGCATAGTGTGCTTTCACTGTGATGTCTTAAAACAGTCTCTTTTGAGTTTACAAGCATTTATCCTTTAACTGTTTTTTTTTTATTTGGCCTTGAGTGGACTTCATTATTTCTATACAATTCCCTCTTTCTATTTTTAGTGCTGTTACACTGTGGGTAGTTCTTTTTTTCTTTTTCACACTTACAAGGATGCTGAAGTTTGCCCTGGTATCACAGAACTATTGTTTGGCAGTGACTTCCTAAAGTGAGTTGCATACCTTGTGCTGGACCACACTAAGTTTTGTGTCTTTCTTGTAGTGAGTAGTGACCAGAATTTCAATTGATGTTTGGTCAGGTAGCTGATGCAAAGTCTGCTTCAGAGAGAAAGGAGAGCAAATGACCTCTGGGCTCGTTCATTGCCCAAACAGTGGCTACATGAGGAACCGCTCAGTTGTGGTGTGCAGTTGGCCTGGTTATGTGAAAATGGGTTGGAGGATGTTCTGATGATGGTTGTCTTAACAGCTGCAAGTGGCTTATTTCCTCTTACAGCTGTGGACTTACAGTCTTCAGCAGTCCTTGTGCCAGCCATATGATGAATACTGAAACCACATTTACAAGCTGCATTTAGTTCAAGAGCTATAAGCTATTCATTCTTGCTGTAGGGGTAAGTCATTTTGTTCTTGTCCAACTTGGTGCTTCTGGCTGTGGCCGTTGATGAAATGTAGTTCTTTACCCCTACAGAACAGTAGTAGTTTTTAACCCTTTGAAATGTAGGGGATCTTGTGACTTTTTTACTCACAATCTGTTCTTGGATTGTCCCCTGGCTTGGATTATACCCTGGTACACAAAAGTATGACTTTTTATGAAACTGAGTTTCCTGGATCAGGAAGGAACATCTTTTATGGGTAATTGGACATCACTTAATAAGCATCATTGCAAACACATTAATACTGTAACACCCTCCACTCTATCCTTTTGACCTTACCCACATCATGCATATTTATTCTTTCCACTGATACAAACATTAAACTCCTATCTTGCATTAGATTCACATATTCATTCACTACTTGAGAAAACAGAGAGGGAGGAGGGAGTTATGCAGGGAGAGAGGGAAGGAGGGGGTGATGGAGGAAGAGAGGGGCTTTTAGCATTCTGTAGCTGAGCTGTCTGATGTAATGTGTTAGAGGATATAGGTGCCAGTAATGTGCAAAGAGCTTGAAAAATGATCAGACAGTGCCAAGCCCACAGTGTATGTTGTCAGGAGGCCTAACAGTATAATAAATCAACCTGTCTGGTGTCAAGGGTCAGGTAGTTGGATGTTCAAAGCTGTTTGGCCAGCCTGATCCAACCAGGCATATGCTGTTCATTTCTGAGCTGTTAGCATTATTACGATACTAGAATCACCTAAAGCAGCACCTGCCCTGTGGTGCTTTGGGCTTTAAGTTAAGATCCCGAAGGGGAAAGTATCTGGGAGAAGGGAGCGAAGTGTTGCTTAGTTTCAAGTCTCATGTTTCTACCGTAATTATTTTTACTAAGAGTGCTGAGAAGACCATGGAAAAGTGCTTCTCAGATGGATTTTTCCTATGCTTTCTGTGTAGGACAGTGGTGTTTAACTTCTTCCAGCTGGGTAAGCCACACAGGTCCATAGTGGTGGTTTGGGACAACAAGCTCTGCCCCCTTCTGTTAATGTGACCCTATACATACACAGAAAAAGCAAGTCTCATTTTGAGTGAGTGGAGTATACCAAGCAAAAACCAATCCAATCTCCAATCACTGATACTGTACATTTTGGTAATTAGGTTACTTCCTTGTAGGTCTCATTCCTGCTGTGTTTTTTACCTCCGGTCTGTGATGTTTAGACGGGCTGTGATGTTTAGAAGGAAGGAGAACCTGCCACTGACCGTGCTCAGCTAAGAGGGTCTTCCCATACGTATCCAGTGTTTGTAGGGCTGGATAGGTACAGGGAAGCTGCAGTAGGCATTGCAGGCCAGTCAGAAACTTCCCGTGTTCAGGAGCTTTAATTAGCCTCACTAGCTGGGAATACGCAGGGAGAAAGTTTAAGGCAGCAAATCAGGCTAATTACAGGCTGGAGGTCCCAGGAGTTCAGATCAAGTGATCTTCCCTGGCCCTCATCTCTGAGAAAGAAGCTGTTAAAGTCATGCTGTCTCTGCTAGTGCTGCAGGGCTGCTGGTTTTCAAGCCAGGCACAGGTTGACTTCAAAAGGCTGCTCTGCCCTGGGTAACATCGAGCAGGTCAAGCTGCAAACCCAGGTGAGCTGGGTCACAAATTACAATTTCTCCTCAGGGCCTTTGGATGGTGACAGTGGTAGGTCCTAGATGTCTGCCAGAGCTCTCAGAAATTCACAATCTATAAACCCTTAGAGCTACACTGGGGGCTCTTTGGGCTCCTACACTGCACCCCAACTTCTCTCTCAGCACCTTAATATGCAATCACCTCTTCAGTGCCATTTCCCGTCACTGTGAAAGTTTTCTTGCACATTTCGCCCCTCCTCATCTGCTGTTTGTGACAAGCTCCATTGTCAGCATACTGCTATTTTTGGTGCTATATAAATTAGTGCTCAAAATATTAGAATTAAAATGTCATGGGTGAAGTTTGCTAAAACCATCAGCTGTGGTGCCGAAACGTCCAATTGTCAAAAGCTCATTGATGTGAGTACAAATCACGTGGAGCAAAAAGACTGGCACGCATTATATGTAGCAAGTAATTCTGCAGCCTAAAACAAATTTTAGAAGAGCAGTTGGATGAGACACTTAAGAAACTTCACCAGGTACAAGGTGGAGCCAGTTTCAGTGGGAATCTGTCTTGGTCCAAATAGAAAAAAACCCTACATAACAATCCCAAACAAAAATCCACAGATGAAACAAAACTCCAACTTCAAACCCAAAGACCAGTCCCCCCTGGCCTGTAAAACCATGAGGTTTAAACAGTATTTAGAGGGAAGACTCATCAGTAGAGGCTTGACTTCTGGTAGAATGGGACTTTAATTAATTTTCTTCCTGAATCTTTCTCAGAGGTTTGTAGACTCTCCAGTTTGAGAGTTTATTTTGTTTAGAGGAACAGCTATGGTTATAATGGAAGTTATAATTATATGTGATTTTTTGATCTTTTCATACATCTTAAGTGGACTTTATTCCCACTGGGAGTTTCAGTGATTAGGGTTTTTTTTCCAGAAAATTACTCCACTCACCTAGCCCCCACAAATACACTGGTTATGTTCTTCTCAAACTGGAGGAAGTCTCACTGATTTCTGTTTTTCTTGAAATATCCAGGTCCTGGGAAGGACTTTACAAATTAAGATCAAAGCTTGATAAAGTACTGGATTGACAATAGCACAGAGTCTCCTACTCAGGCACTGTGCAACAAAGTCAGCTCTTACCAGCTCATCTCCATATCGGCAGAGACCATGGTAATGCTTTATGCCTTTGTAAAAGGCTTTGAAAAATGTGTAAGAAATCATTTGTATAAGTAAGTAAGCCAAGTCATTACTGTCAGAGTGCCTAACTCAAAACGCAAGACAAAAGACAAAAACCCAAAAACCAGTTTTGATCAATTGATGCCCATAAGTTCATACCTAAGATTTAAAATATAAAAATTAATTTTTCAATTTATGATGCCAAAGAAACTGTCAATGTTACATGCTTCTGAAAAATCCCACCTACATATTCCAATAGGAAAATTTGTAAAGATGAGGCATTAGAACAGGGAATATTTTGCTCTCTGGCAATGCAATAATAAAAATAGAACAATAAAGTGTAAAACTGGAGCAAGGCAACAAAGAGCAAAGACTGAGGGCAGGAAGGACCACTTGATGTAAAAATAAAATATACTCTTTGGCTGTAGCAGTAAAACCAGTACTCTCAATAACACGGTTGGACTGCGTGTTATCAAGCTAGGCTTAACCAGTGAGCAAGACTCTCATCTCAAAGACCGAGGCGGAAAACTATGAATTAGAATAGGGTGAGCAAATAGAAGGAAAGAAAATGTCCAAAGTGTGACATGTTTCTGCCAGTGAGCTAACCAAGGAGACATTTTGTAAGGCTTTTGTCCTTCCGATGCTTTTATGGTTTGAAATGTGAAGGTGTCACTATGTGATAGGTTGTCTTTGGCAGCAAAGCTGACTTGAAAGTTCCCAAGATCCATGACCAATTTACTGCCCTCTCAGATGTGTTAGTCAGTGCTTATGGTTCTGTTCGCCAAACTGGGTAATTCAGACCATCTGGAGTGAAAATAAGCATTCAAATCTACCCAGTACAAAATTTAACTGTTTTGGACAATAGGGTAACATAGAGTACAAGGTGTGAGCTTTGCTGCTGAAACACAGGATATATCTTGCAACATCAAGAGAGTTGTGCCATCTTCCATTTGAATAATTCACACTTGTGCACACTTGTGCAGCTGTGCTCCCAGTCTTTTGCAGGACTAACAGTGTGAAGACAGATATTAATGGATTTATTCCCATCATGTAGTAAAAGTATAGTTTGTATGTAGGGAAAATATATCTGCTATAACTAATTTGTACTTGCAGTGTAAGGAATTACCTCCAACAAATAGGTTTCTCCTTGTTGCTTCATCTCATGTCAGGTCACTGGTAATTTCATAGAATGAAAATTATTTGCTGTTTATTTCTACATACACGTAGCAAAAAAAGTAAAATCCAGCAGATGCTTGCTGTTTCACTGACAGGTTTTTAATCCTTTGGTTTTTTACACAAGAAAGTGCATATTCAACCTGGTACAGATTGATTTTTAAATGTTGTGAGAGAAAGGAGCTTTTAATTTTCAAAATTCTCTATTATTATATTACTATTTAATAGTCTATATTACTATAGACTATTACTATAACTGGTCTAATCATCCAATATTTAGAATAAACCCAGTATGGCTGTCCCCTACACAGTTTGTGTTTCTTTAAGCTATGCTTATTTAAATTCTTGGGAGGTAGAATACGAATGCTTGTTTATTAAGTGTAGCACACTACTATTGGCACTTGTTATGTTTCATAGTGTAGTAGGTGCAGGTAGTGTTTTCTGAATTACAAGAAGGAAGAGATTGCCATCAAACAACCTAAAACTGAGCATGGACTCTGCAGCACCTTGTATACCATCAGGCAGAAAAACATGGGGCTCTTCTGAACTGTGTAACATTTGAGGTAAAAATAAAACTAATGCAAAAATTTTTAAAAATGCATTAGAGGTATTTCCCCTGCAATATTTTAATAGTCTTATGAATTTAATGATCTTTTCATTTAATTATTTTAGTGCATTTTTGTTTAGTTTGTTTTTCATGTTCCTAATCCTTTCAAGATCATGTGCTGAGCAATGGGGATAATTGGAGATTAGTGGCAGACTGATGGTGTTAATGCACAGAGTTATAATGAGGCATCTGCAATGTTTTTCCAATGTGTAACAGCCAGTTGACCCTGTAGACTGTGGCTAATACAAAGCAGAACTGTGCATTTGGTGGCCATCAGCAGTTATATGGGGGTGGCACATATGTAAGATAAAATATTTTTCCATTCCTCTGCAATCTTTGTTTTACCAAATTAGAGAGCTGTTTGCCCGAGCAGCCTGTTGCTGTGCCTTGACACACTCCAAATGGCAATTATTTATGTGATTTAATCCGATATGCAGATATTTTTGTTACTGAGCAGTTTACAACAAAGTAAATCACCTGCATGCTTTCTACCCAGCCTGGGGAAGGATGGGAATGAAGGGGTTTTCCTGCACTTCTCAAAGTATGCTTTTGTGTCCCACAAGGGAAATACCTCAGTTTCCCACTGGAATAGACCCAGCATGGGGCAGGAAAGGGACATCTGTATGTCCATGCCCCAAGAGTGTGCACTGGTCTGGGGAAGCCATCAGCTCTGCTCTGCTGTTCAAGCTGTGATTGCATCCACCCTTGTCTGCTGCACAGGTCTCTTGTTCACTGGCTGATCTTGAAGTGGCCTTGCTAAAAGCACTCCCTGCCATTTCTAAAGGAGATAAATCTACCTAAAGCAGTGGGGAGCAGACGTGCTCCTCTGCTTGAAAGTGAGCGCTTGACCTGAAGATCTCAGAGGTCTGTTGAAACAGATGGTGCTGGGTTTCCAGACACGGAGCTGCAGCTCCTGAAGCACTGCAGTGCTGCACAGTCCCGTCACTCTGCGGTGCCTGGCCCTGGCCCATGGATTCACAAGGTCTGAGTTTGGGGCTGCAGGGCCTGGGGAAGGTTGGTCTGTCTCATGAGGTGATCACCAGGCTCACCAAGAGAGGCTGTGGGAAGAGCAGCGGAAACAGAAATGTGTCCGAAGAATCCCTTTTGTCTGGAGCTTGGGGAAATGAATCATGCCTATACCCCTCTCCTGGAGACAAGTGTCTGCTACTTGTCTTTGACAAGACTCATCTGAGGTTACCCCTGGGATTAAAAAACAGAAAAAAACTATAAGAATAAATGTTAAAGGAAGGCCAATTATACAGGTTAGTAGCAATTTTGAGATATTAAGCATTTCTATATGCTAAATTCTCTCACCTAAAAGTTTGTAACAACAAATTTTAAAAGTCTAATTAAGCAGTTAAAACTCCCTGGAATATCAAAAACATATTTCAAATTTATAAATACTGGTGCATGCTGATTGACCACATAAATTTCCTCCAGATCTTAATTTCTGGAAAATAGTATATTTTGAATTTTTAACTTTTCTCTAAGTTGGAACTACTTTTTCAGGGATGGAAAGAGTTTTTCCCTGAATCTCTCATAACAAAGCAGATGTTCCTGTTGGTTACAATTTCACAGCCAGTGAAAGACCAGTGACAAACTGCCAATTACCACGTCAGAGCCCCAAGCCGTCCCAGCCCTCCAGCTTCTGAACTCACCATAACCTACGCACAGTGCTCTGTGGAGGAGGACCACACAGCTGATGTGATGATGCAGGTACAGCTTTTCTGAGCATCCCTTTCAGAGAATGGTAATTGTGTTTCATGGCAGCTTTTGTGGCTTCAACATTGTTTTCAGTTGGCATGGGAACAAAACCAGAACCTCTTGAATGTTTTTCTGAAATGATTGGTTAGAGATGAAAGATCTTGGGTTTTCAAAGTGGACTGCATGCTTTCTCTGTCTTTTCCATTAGAAGTGACCAATAGCCATGAATCTTGAATACCTCCCTGATTAAAACTTCACCTAAACAGACACATTTTCTGCAAAATGTTTTGGCTCTGAGGAAGCAGTGTATTTTGATAAGATTTCATTTAATGGAAATGTTCTGACCAGCTCCAGATGCATACTTTAGATATGCATAGATAGTTTCAATTGCCTAGAAAGAACCACCTAGTAGACAGAGAGGATTTGCCAAAAGCAATTATATTTTATCTCAGTTCAGTTTCAAACCATTTGTGACCATCCAAGATCGCACTTTGGTAAAACAAACAGATGTGGTCCAAACTGCAGCAAAACACAAAATTATAAAAGAAAAATACATCTATATGCTGTTTATGTTGCAGTGAAGATTAATATTATGCTGCTAGAGAAATCTGTCCACATCTGTAGCAAGAAAAAAAAGAGAGAGAGAATTATAGGATATTATATTCTGAGGAGCAATGTGACCAGCGAGGCAGAACTTGATCCACAATTGCCAAGTTACAACCTGATAATACACCATCAATTCTGAACAATACTGATCCAGGATGGCGCTTCACAATCTAAGCAATTGCTTCAACAGGTTCAGCAAAGTTCCAAGATCTACTGTATTGAAAGCAGCAGAAAGATCCATCAGCGGGAGTACTGTAATTTAACTTGAATCAGCAGCTGGTGATAAATCATTTGTGACCTTAACTAAAGCAATCCCAGGACTGTGGTACTCCCCGAAGCCAGAATGAAACCTCTCGTATAATCCATTCCCAGATAAAATTGCTGGTAGTAAAAGGGCAACCACTTGCTTCATTTTTCCCTTCCTCACATTCCGCCAAAAAAGAGTGCCCGTCCAGTTATCACTAGGTAGAACAGAAGTCTGCAATGTAAGAGAGGGGAAAGCTTTCATGCTTCTGCTAACAAAGAACAGCTGCAAATTTCAGCAGATCAGGAGACGTGCAGAAAGCAAAGAGTCATTAACCATGTTAGCTATAAATGAAGCAAAGCGCTGAAAGACTGTCCGTGAGCAGCCATATGGGCCAAGAGTCAAAACCAGGAGTAATGGAGCATGATTGCTTTCCCAACTGTGTGATCTCAGCAAGAAGCAAATACAAATGTGTAACGCTTGCAGATACAGGCACTGGTGGCGTAATTACCAGCCGCAGCGCTGAACAGTTGCAGCTGATTAGAAATTCACTCTATACTCACTGAATTCCTTGCAGGAGGTGGCTGAGGGATTGTGCACAAGGAGTGATTTGTGGTGGAAAATGTGATCAATAGCACAAAATAAGGCTGCAGGTCTGGTTTTCCTCATTAATAACAGGACAAGAAAAAGTAGATCTGGCTGGATCACAAGCAATGTGCTAAGAGTGTGCAACAGCTTGGTTCTTCAGGAGACTAATTTTTGGACTGGACAGTCTTTGAAATAATTCCACATCCTGAACTGTCATCTTCACCTTAGTAAAGTCCTCAGATCACCAGGGCAGGTCAAGTAAGGCACAGAAAACTGAGAAGATTCATAGGAGATTCACAGACTGATTTGATTTTTTAAATGGGAAGAAATAAGAGGAAAGAAATCACAATTTGTACAAAACAATGAGGCGGATACATTTTATGAGATTAATAAAATAAACATTGGTTCTCTCTGATTGTCTCGGAAGATTTTGGTGGGTTGATCAGAATACTGCATAATCCTAATAGGGATAAATGATATATGAGATATTGCATGACAAATTATAAATTTTAATCTCTATCAAGCAAGTAAAGATATCAACAGGGGACTAACTAGACTCTACCTTTAATGCGGGTCATCTTCTGGGAGACTCATTATAATACACTTTTTCTAGTTGGTTGCTCAAATAGTTTCAGTAGTTCACTGTCACACTTAAACTAGTGTTGAAGCAAAAATGCCACTCACTTCACATGTTAAATATAGTGGAAACACAGCAAAGAAACAGAGAGTAAAAGAAAATACCACCACTCCTGAAGAATCACCGATTTTATTCTGACTGCATCTTGACTGTAACTTTTAATGATCTGGGTCTGGGACTCCATTAGTGTTTAATAAATAATGATGAAGATACCCTACCTGCACAATACACGCAAAGCTCCCATTGATGTCAATGTGAGTTCTCGGTGCAGACTGATGGCAGGATACTCCTGTGACAGAGATGAATTTTCCATTAGAACAAAATGAGTAAGACCTGTCTCAGTCAGCAGAATTCACAGCAACAATAGACGTTCCTTGGGGGCTCAGTGAAAGATGCCCATTCTGGGTGGTTGAAAGCAAATTGGGTGGAAAGCAGGGAGGCAGACTTGGACAGCCACAAAACCAATTTGGGCTAAGGTAAAATTGCCCTGATATAAAAAAAACCCCATGCAATTATATCCTTATTTAATTTCTATCACCTGAAAATCGTGGTTTTCTTTCTCATCAAGCCATAGGGGAATTCACTATTTTTTTTTCTATGAAGGCAAACGATGAAATTAATACTGGGGGAGGAGGAGAAAGGATGTTGATGCATTTGTAAACCACCTTTTATTTAGAGCAGATAGAGGAAAAATGAAATGCTGTTTTGGTAAAAGACAGAAAACCATTACCCATACAGAAATTTGGACAATGAGCCAGAACATTCAGTTGGATCTTTTTCTTCAAGGATTTTGTAAAAAATATAGAGACAATGAACCATAGTAAAGCCAGCAATGTGAGACAGAGAGGCAGCTAAGCACAACAGGGGCGCAGCGAGAAGGCTCTTATAGTCTGGTCTTGGGAAAAAGCTGAGAAAGAGAAGCTTTTGGCAAGGTGTTGGCTGAAAAAACCTGAATCTGTAAGACAAGAAAAAGTCTCTCTGCAATTTTGGCATTAATTTTGTTGTGGAAAAGAGATGTATCTTCTGTAAATAAAGAATAGTGCCTAGTTTTGTTATCAGTTTCTCGTCTTGGAAGACTCCATTATTTGCTTTGTTAAAAAAAAGTAACAATTTCTAGCATTTTTGAAGGTGATCACACTAGTAACTCAATTACTTTTTTGATATGTTTAATAATAATAGACTGTTGCTAAGTGAACAAGTATATTTTCAGGAGCAAACCCATAATTATTAGAACATGTGCCTTAGAAAAACAGATTGAAATAAACATTTTGGTTAGGGGAATACCTTTGCTCTGTAATGTCTTTACATTATGCTAATGATCCCAACCCCAAATCACATCTTAGAATAGATTATTAAAAGAATGCAGGAGACTGTCATCTACTGAAGTGAAAAATCAAAGTAAAAACTGTTTACAAGCAAGAGGTATGATAAATTTTGCATATCAGTTATATAAAATACACCAGAAATCTCGTTATTGTTGTTGTTCCTTTCTACATTTGAGTATTAGGTACAGGTAATGCACAGTATACGGTCAGGTTTATTGGCAGTTGCCATTGTTTTATAATAACCATTTTTGGGTGTGCAGATCTGTGGTATCTATCAAGTAATTGTGCATTTGCAAACTGCAAGACTGACAGTTCATGTCTCTTTACAATTGTGCAAATTGGGTACCCAAAACCCAAAATGGTGTTTCAAATTTTTGTTCTGGATTTCTACGAATGCTGCTAGAAAACTGTGGCTTTTCTTTAGTAATACTGTCAGCTTTTATTGCTCTAAAAAGTGATCCCAACAATTTGTTTCACTCTCATTACAGCTTTTACATGGCACAGCGCAAAGAATGGAAATATTGCTTGAGCTACTCATTGGTGCAAATGGAAACGTGAAAATATTTATTGCTGAAACAAAAGTACAATCTGTACTGATTAATTATGATAACCTAAACAAATTATTCTTGAATAATGCCATATAAAGCAGTAAGAGAAAAAATAACTAGCTATTATTTTCTTTTGTTTGACTCAAATAGGTCCAGAAATTGTAAACTTGCAATTTCACGTTGAATTCTTTTTTAAGATATACTTTGGTAAAGTATAGTACTTTAAAATACAATGACAATTACTTGGGCTGGAAGAAGCACTGATGAAGTGCTGGGAGAAGGTACAGATTTCAGAGCAATGTACTTTCAACTGATCTCTGAAACTTTAGGGAGTTTTGTTTATGTATTTGTAGTTTTTAACCCTTTTCTACTTTAGGGTCATTAAGCTGTTTTCTAGAGGTTAGGAAACAGAACCTAATTTATTTCTAGTCCTTCTGACTGGAAAATATTTTATTAATATAGATAATTACTGCAACTAAGTGTATACAGTATGTAACTCTTGGGACTGTGGAACTTACTATAGTTTGTGTAAATACATATAGATTAGGCTTGCTTAATGTGAAATTTTGAAATCTGTGCATTTAATGTCGATTCCTGCTTTGGGACAACCATCTGGAGAAAATAAATTATTATGGATTATAAAATTTGCAAGATGTTTTGTCAGGGTTACATGGCAGAGAGAACTGCCAGCTCTAAGGCTTCAAAGGGCTTTCTGGGGAAAAAAACCCACACTTCAACAATGAAAAAAAATACCACAGAGTGGTTTTCTGTGGTGCTCTGTTAGTTTTTGCCTTGTTGGGTAGCTAATAGGCAAGTCAAGCACTGAACTTTCCTATGGTTGGAGCATTCCTTTGTTTCTTTGGTTGGTTTGTTGCCCAAATGATCTCCTGCCATTCCCTGTTGTAGGGATCTACAGTTCTGAGTCTCCTCCACCTGGCTGTGATCCCCTGATATCCCTGATATCTCTAACACTGCATCAGGGGCAGCTTAAGCAGGCAAAATGATTCACAGGTTACTGAGGGGAGGTGGAATCAGATGTACAAACCAGGTAAAATGTTTCTTTAGGGGACCCAGTTGAAACCAAATACTTTTTCAGTCCCAGACAGAAAGTGGTGCTGTTTCCTACAGCTGAGTACGGGCTCCCAAAGGAAAAGTGACACCTCCTCTTTCCAGCTTAAACTCTATCCTGGTGCTGTCTCAGAGTCACTTCAAGCTGAGTTGAAACCAGGCTGCTCTGGAGAGCCCTTTCTTCCCCCTGCTGCTTTCCTTGCATTGAGTCTACCGAAGTTTCTTTAGGTAGCTGCTCTTCGTTAGAGCTGCCAGTCATCCAGATGCGGAGTGAGAGTGAGCTGATGATGGTTTCTTGCTCTGCAATTTATTTTGCTTTGTTTTAAAAATGCTTGAGCATAGGGATTATTTTGAAGACAGTAATTTTGTGGGACAGCTTTTTCTTTTTTTTCTTTTTTTTTTTCAGTTTTCAGACCTTCAGTTTTGCACCAGGAAGAAGTCAGCTGAGTGAGTTGCCTTCTCTGTCATTGCAGAAAGGGCTGAAGACCTTATTTAGCATTGTGGTGGGTTGATTATGGTTAGACCATGATCATAGTGCCCACCAAAGCCACACGATCACTCCCCTCCTCAGCTGTACAGAGGAGAGAAAACATAGCAAAATGTTTGTGAGTCAAGATAAGGACAGGGCAAGATCACTCACCAATTACCATCATGGGCAAAACACATTTGATTTGGGGAAAATTACTTTATTACCAATCAAATCAGAGTAGGATAATGAGAAAATAAAACCTAAATTTTAAAACACCTTCTCCCAATCCCTCTCTTCTTCCCAGGCTCAACTTCACTCTGGATTTCTCTACTTTCTCCCCGCAGGTGGCGGGGCACGGGGAATAGGAGTTGTAGTCAGTTCATCACACTTTGTCTCTGCCGCTCTTTCCTCCTCAAGGGGATGACTCCTCACACTCTTCCCCTGCTTCAGCCATGGAGTCCCTCACACGGGAGGCGGTCCTCCATGAACTTCTCCAACCTGGATCTTTCCCACAGGTTGCAGTTCTTCACGAACTGCTCCAGTGTGGGTCCCATCCACAGAGTACAGTCCTGCAGAAACAGACTGCTCCCATTTGCATCCCCCATGCAGTCACAAGCCCTGTCAGCAAACCTGCTCCAGCGTGGACTCCTCCTCAGGGCCACAGGCTCTGCCAGGATCCTGCTCAGCATGGGCTTCCCATGGAGTGAAAGCCTCCTTTGGGCATTCACCTGCTCTGGTGTGGGGTCCTCCACAGGCTGCAGGTGGATATCTGCTCCACTGTGGACCTCCATGGGCTGCAGGGGCACAACCTGGCTCACCATGCTCTTCACCATGGGCTGCAAGGGAATCTTTGTTCTGGCCCTTGGAGCACCTCCTCTCCCTTCTTCTTCACTGACCTGAAGAAGTTGTGTATCTGCAGAGCTGCTTCTCTCACGTATTCTCACTCCTCTCTCTAGCTGCTATTGTGCAGGAGTGTTTTACCCCTTCTTAAATATTTTATCCCAGAGGTGCTTCCACTACTGCTGATGGGCACTGTCACCTTGGCCAGTGTTGGCTCCGTCTTGGAGCTGGCTGGCATTGGCTCTGTCTGACATGGGGGAAGCTTATGGCATCTTCTCATAGAAGATACCCCCCGCTACCAAAACGTTGTCACTCAAACCAAATACAAACTTGCTCTGAACACTGTGGAAGTGCCCATGTAACTGCTATATAGGAAGACTATTGATTTCAATGGAAGCTGGATTGTGCTGTAAATTATCGTAACTGGCAAAGTTTGGGCAAAATTCTGAATTTGAGAATATTCCCTTTCATTTCAGTAATTACTTCAGTGGTGGATGTGAGAGGCTGGATAAAGATGAGCCAGTCTCTAATGCTGCATATCTCACTGAACACTGAAATCACTGGCTGCTGACAGCTGATGGTGCCTCTCCCCAGGTCCTTGCTCATCCTCCCTCAGAGTGAGCAAGTGTCTTCAACATGAATTTTGGTGCATTCAACACTGAATACAACCTAAATACAGCCCTTCTGCAGTTCCTGGAATAATGCTGTTTGTCCCTGTGGTCAGTGTTTAGTTTCAAGGTGACATCACCTGAGGAAGATCTCAAGGTTCATTTAGTTTTGCCACATCTGTGTGTGTGAATGATTTGGATACACTTTTTATCTAAAATCCAGTACTGTACCATCAGTATGTACATATGTTAGAGCAACTAGTGTGCATTCATTACATGAGATAAAAAACCAGATCTTTTTCAGTGAAGACATGTCCAGAACAGCATGACCTTCCATGTATTGCTTGTCCAGAAAGTTGGTGTCATCTTAGCACATTCATATTTTCCACCTGATTTCCTGGCCAGAAGAGAAAAGTGATTCAGCTTTGTTCATGTTCTTTTATGCTAAATAAAAGGACTAAGCTCTGTTTTTCATCTTTTGTTTCTGCTTTACTGATTGTCCTTCTCCTTTTGTTTCTTCTTGCTCTCCTTCTTGCTGGATGATCTGTCTGTTCCTCCAGCAACCGTTCTGTGGTGCAGGAGGCAGGTAGCCCCAGCTCTCCTCCAAGGCTCCATCTGCAGTCCCTGGTTCAGATGTGCACCAAACACAGCATGGGGGCAGCGGGCACATTTTTTTGGGAGTCACAGATGCAAAGATGCACGTAGCTTTGCTATCTTCAGGCCAGAGCTCACAGCCACATCATCCTACCTTTCCTTGGGCTTCAACCAGCTCCTAAGGGATCTGTGAGCAGAGACCTCACCTGAAATTGTGAGATAAATTATGTTTCTCTGAAAGGGAGCACCATCATAATCTTCCATTTGGACCATCTGATTTCTATTGTGTGGCTTGCAATGCAGCATTATAAGAGCCAGAGCATAAAACTATAAATAATATTTACAATTTCTTTTTCTTAATTTGTATTTAAGAAGCATATTTATTACATAAACTCTTGCTACTTTCTAGCAGTAATTCTACAGCTATGTTTGCAGCAGCAGCTTTCCTGCTACTTTACTGCAATTATAATAAATTATTGAAGCATAAGCCTAAATATATACCTAGCCTACTCTTTCAATTTTAATTCCGATTTAAATATTTCATATAGTTTTCCTATAGATTCTTCATTGATGGCTAGTAATTGCACCATCACAGAAAATATAGTTTTGTTTTGAAAGATGCTTTTGCAAATTGTACCAGGGCTGTTAATTATTTAAGGCAAAGAAACAAGTTAGCGTTGTCTGCCTTCAGTATGTCAACAGGATAAAAGAGAAGCAGTGTTTGTATCAAGAATGGTATACTAAGCCCAGTCATAAATTTGATGCTGTAAAGAGGTATAAGCTAGAGGCATGCCTCAGACTCGTTATGAACATCTGGTCTTCAATGTAGAGATGAACTGTGGTTAGAGCTATGGTATTGATTGGCTGAATTCTATGTTGGAATAGCAGTAGAAAAATAATTGGTGTCACCCATGTTCCCAGCCCTAACCCCTACCTTTCCCAGTTTTCTGATCAAATCATATCTCTGCTTTCCTTTGATATTCCTTGTCCTTTGCTGTATTTTTAATGACAACATTAGACATTGTTATAATTTACTAATCATATGGTGAAGGGCAGTGATAGTGATGCACCAGTAGATTGCGTAAATCAAAGAGAAGGGGTTTTTTAGTGTAGGTATGGTGTTTGTTTCCTTTTCTTTTTTTTTACTTTTTGATTTTGTTTTGGTTTGTGTTTTGCTTTTTTGCTTCTTTTTTAAAAACTTGTACTTGCTGAGTAATACATTTCATTAGCAATTATCCAGCACGGTGGGTCAATTTCCATTGTAGGCTTCAGATGGGAAATGGCAAGTCTCTGCTTGTCTCTTCTCCCCCAGCTTGTTTTGTTCTACTAGCAACGAACTCCCAGTATGTTTGAAAAAGAAAAATAATCTGTTTTTGTTTTTCTAATTGTCTTGTACTGAACTACAGCATTAAGCTTTATATCAAAATAATAGTTAAAATATGTAATGGGAAAAATTTTCTACAAAACACGAATTTTGAAAGTTATGATGAGTCTACTAGACATAGCCTAATGGAGAAAAATACAATTTTACTTAAATTCTAATATCTGCCACAGGAATAGTGCATATTAATATTATGAGTTTTCTTTTTAATTAACTAATTTTTGGTGTTTAAATTAATGGTGGAAAATTAAAAAACACAAGAATTATAATACCCGTCTCCATGGTAAATTAAGTTCGACAACTAGGCATGCATTGAAGTATGTATAACTATGATACATCATTATCTGGCAACTAAACTACTATTATAATAAGTGGTTACTTAAATTAATGCATGAAACTATTTTGAGTTGAACTCTTTGTTGATCTCCGGACTCTTCATTTAACAAAGATTTCTTTATAAAATTGTAAGGAAGCAATAGGACAGTGTGGGAAAGAGCTCTGCAGTTTGGTGAAACTTCAAAACTTTTCTTATTCTGTAAGATAAAACCACAACTTTTTGAAGATGAGAAAGAGGATATGGGATTAGAGTGCTCCAGTGGGGAATCCAGACTGCAAGAGAACCAGACTCCTGACTTAGGTCTTTTGAAGGGACTTGGATTTCCATGGCTGTTATAACCACTAGGCTATTCTCTTTCCTGTCTCTCTCTCATTTTGATTAGAAATTCTGTCCTGGAGCAAAGAAACCTTCCTCAATGAAAGTTTCATCTGAACTACACTTCTGTGAAAAGTTTCAATTTCAACACACTGGCATTTTTGGTAGAGTTGGGTAGTGCTACCCATTATTACATATATATAAAATCAAGTAGCCAATATAGTAAGTAGCTGAGTAATCACATATTGTTAGCTAAGACTTTATTTTATTATATTTTGATGTATTACTTCTTAATAAATTGGAACTTATAAGTGATATATTGCTTAATAGAACTCTAACCTGAAATTCAACACATTTATGGGAAACAGGCTACAGGTAATCCTCAAGCTAAAGCTACTTAAATGTCGGCTATACTGGATCTACCTTATTTTCCCACAGAAAGTTTGTCCCCTGACTGAGTTGTATTAGGGGTGAGTGAAAGAAGAAAAAATTCCATGACAAATGTAGCTAGCAACACTGTGATGGCAGTGTAAGTTTTTTTCCTTTTTTTTTAGCACTCTATATACACTGGTCCTTTAATGTTCAGTTATGAAATTATGTAGTACATATCCTGGGAGGACTTTAATGCTCATTAATCATAACATTGACTTTAACAACTGAAGGTGTCCAGTCATTTGTTTATAGACAAAATCACAAAGGTATTACAATGCTTGACTGTGAAAGCTAAATCTCAGCTAGTGCGACACTTAAAACCCAAGACAAAGTGGTTAATATGACACTACGGAAAGACTTCGATGGAATCAAAGGATAGTGTTTTCACCTCATTTGTGTGTGTACTTGTGTTGAAATGATGATGGCAGAATCAAAATGCATCTTCTGTTTGTTAATATTGTTATTTGGAATAAACACTTTAATCCTGCAAAATAGCTTTTTAAATTATTTTGACAAGGGATGATATGAAAACTAAGTAGATGCTGCTCTTTCTCTACATGTTGTACATATCCTAGTTCAGAGGACGCTCAGGCCAATACTGCAGGAGGCTTTTTGAAAAATAGATCCTCACAGACTCAATCTGGCTACACTCTTATGCCAAAAATTAATGTAATACGCTCCATTTTTGTTTTAACTCTTCTCTTTGTCTTTTGTTTTCCCTGTAAAATACCAGTCTTGCACAAGCAAATTACATGGGGAAATCCTTTACCAATACCTTCTGCTTAAAGACAATACTGCATATTACTTTAAAAAGTACATGCAAATGAAGTCAATGTTTTGAAAGAAAAAGTTGAGACATCTGTGCAAGGACTGGACCTACAAGATGGCTGCATCTTTGTATAAATAGAATTTTGTAGTTGATCATTAAGAGGAACAAAAATGGCTGCGAAAATAAATGAATGCTTAAGTCAGTTTACATTTCAGCATTCACAGATCCTGGAAGTCATCCCCAGAGCAATGTCCTTTGACTAATAATTGTATAGCTATACAGTTTACTTAATCTTTTAAGAGCATTACAATAAATAGGTGTATATACTGCAGGCCAAAGCATAGTAAGCATCAACAGCAAAAACATATTTTTCACAGGTTTCTTGAAAATACCCCCAGAAAAGCACCCACCCGTCTCCACTAATTCCCTCAAAGACAGAAGCTGTCAACTGAGAGTCCTGGCTGCCAACTCTACTAAAAGTTTCCTGGTGCCCCAATTGCAATGGGTGAAAGGCCTCCACAGGCTTCCAAGGGAGATGTGATAATTTCTTGCCCATCCTTGTGTTCTCAGCACCATCCAATTAACAGTGGACCCCGACCAGCAAGGATATCCAGCAGTGAATATTATTGCTAACCCAACTGAGCACCTGCTGTTAAGGTTTCCCTGTTTCCCTCTGCACTCTAAATGCTCTCATTGTTTATTCATAGAGTCAAAGATTAAAGCCAGAAAAGGACCACTGTGATCATCTAACCTCCAATCAGAAACTTTTCCAATTTTTCAACCTCATTCGTTTGCCAACATTAGATGTGGATGCGGACTGCTGTTTACAGAGACTCATTTAATTTTCCACCATATTTCAGTCTTATGGGCTTGTTCAGGTAACCTGATTTCTAGTTCAGCTGTGTCTGTAGCAGATTTTGCAGGGCTGGTGTCGGCCATCCAGTCCAGTTTTAAGCTCTGCTTCAGAGCATTACTACACCTCTGTCTCAGAGGTCTCAATGTGACATCTCACCTGTTTAAGAGACACAGAAATCCTGGTACCAGAACTCTGAATCAACCAACTCCACCGACAATTGTGTAAGTTGTGCAGGCTTACATCTGAAAACTTAAAAAATCTGGCATCTTGAGTTTTCAGAATGCTTTTGTCTTCTCTTTTCCTTTTCAGGTTGTGTGCTTTTCCAATAGAACAATGTCACTGTCAGTGTCAAAAATGAAATGTATTTCTGAGGAGTCTGGGGTTTCCTAGTGGTAGGTATCCAGTGTGGCTTAAGAGACAAATTTTGAGGAGGAGACCAGTGAAAAAGAATTAATTGGGTCCAAAGCATTCCTAGAAACACAAGCACTCTGCAGACGCCAGGGTGGCATATCCCTGTTTGTAGCATGTCTAATTAAGACTGGAACAATGTTTTTTTAACTTACATCTGGTTTCTTGATATAAAGAGGATTGTATATGGATGATTCTGAAACTGGACAGAGTGGTAACATGACAATTGGCACCCTTTTGCACAGATGTATCTTGAGCTGCTTTATCCTATACTTAATTTTGTTAGGATAAAGCCTATCTTGAATAATTCTGTGTATCTATACAGATAGACAGGTGTTACTGATCTGAGTATAGCACAACTTATGTAAAAAATACAGAATATCCTTCATACCTAATTTTTAATTGTGGATCAAGGTAACTGAATGGTAGAGAAATCTTAGCTGTTGATAGCATAGTAGTATATCTTACTGTCCTTGATGAGCTCAGACAAACACTGAGCTGAAACAAATTCAGGACTCATTCATGAAAATGGATCTTTAGATACACAGCCAATGTGTGGAAGCTGAAACAGATAGCCACGCTTAAGCCTGTGGAGGAACCACAGAGCCAGAGCTGGTGGATGTGCCCTGAAGTAAGTAGCCTATGGAGACCCCATGCTGGAGCAGGCTCCACAGGAGCTCCAGCTAATGGACAGGAGCCCACACAAGAGCAGGTTTTCTGGCAGGGTCTGCAGACCTTAGTGGACCCATGCTGGTGTAATCCATCCCTGAGGGTTTGTACCCTGAGGGACCCACACTGGAGCAGTTCTTGAAGAACTGCAGCCCATTGAAAGGACCCATGTTGGAGAAGTTAATGAAGTCTGTCTCCTGTGGGAGGGTTACCACACTGGAGCAGAGGAAGTGCACAAAGAGTAAGGAGCATCATAAGCCAGTGTTATGAACTCACCACAATCCCCATTCCCCATCCCTCTCTGCTACTCAGTGGGAAGAGTCAGAAGAGTTATGAGTTAAGTTGAGCCTGTTGAGGGGATGAGTGATAGACTGGTTTGGTGGGTACCCAGAGGCCAGCCAAGGTCAACTCACCACAAAGCAAAAATGTGTTTTGAATGTTAAGAGAGATACATTAGCAAAATTGTGTTTGGCAGCAAAGTGGTAAAGCTATCTTCCTTTACCAAAACACAGCAATAGTCTACTTTCACTGCTCCCTTTAAGGTTGTATAGCTTCAGGGGTGCAACTCTGACTGACACAGCAATGCCACAAAACTCGGGCCTTAGTAAGTGGCAGTGTCTGCTAAACTCAGGGCTCTGATTTTCTGAATCTGCTGGCAGAAGTCTGCCTAGTGATTAGCACACATAACTGGGAGTCAGGTTACCTAGGGCCTTCATTTCTAGCTGGGGCACTGGCTTGCTGGGTGACCTTTAGTGAGGTATCTCAGGTTGTTCTGCCTCTTTTGTCTGCTCTACAACAGAAAAAGATATTTCAGTAGGGATGTGAAACTTAATTCATTAATATTTTTAAAGCATTTGCTGATCTGCAGAATAAAGATGTTCTACGTATGAATAATTCTTATCCTTGCCTTATATTAAAAGTATCTTATTCTTGCTTTTATAATAAAAATGGAAATAAAATACTACAGCGATAGTGAAAAATACCTCGGTTCATGTCAAATGCTACATATAAAATATGTATATATATTAAAACAATGAGAAACCATAAGGAGAGGAGCATGCTGCTTTTCTCCCTCTCTCAAGTTTTGAGATCTGTTTTAAAGCTGTAATATTAAGGTATTCTGTTTAATATCCTACTGTATCTTATCAAAGAAATAAACACACTAAGGCTAATTGAAGCATATTAGCAATCTATGAGAGTATCAAATATGAAGCTTCCCTATATCGACTGCTCTCTTAGAATACTTAACCAGAATTTTAATTTCAGCAACTATCTAATAAGATATGTTTTTTCACTTCCACTGTATCCCACTATATGACTATTAGTAGTTTCATCAAGGCTATGTATTATGCTTTGAACACCATTAAAAATGAGTTCTGGATAGGAAGTAGGTAAACATTCTAATGATATCCTATTTTGAGACCAGGACATCTTTGAATCTTTTCTCATACTCCAATATTTTTTGCTTTTTATGAACAGATACTTAAGATGTAACCCAAAGTTTTTACCCTCCTGCCACTTGAGAGTCAGAAGATGAATCGATCTGAGTCTGGGGTTGCTTCTTTACTTCAGCCAGTCTTGAAGAATGACTTGTCTCCAAAAAGGTTTCCCCCCTGCCATCATTTATTATAGTTACAATGCTATTTCTTTTCTCTCTACAGATCTCACCTTGCCTGGTAGGTAGTGAATCTTTTCATCATCAGAAGATGGATGACAAACGAACTGAGAAAGAGCTGCCGTGGACACTATTGCAAAACCAAGCAGATGAGTATCATAGAATCATAGAATCATAGAATGTTTAAAGTTAGAAGGGACCTTAAGGATCCTGCCATGGGCAAGGGCACCTTCCACTAGACTGGATTGCTGAGAGCCCCATCCAACCTGGCCTTTAACACCTCCAGGGATGGGGTGTCCACAACTTCTCTGGGCAACCTGTGCCAATGTCTCATCACCCTCATAGTGAAAAATTTCCCTCCCAATCTTTCCTGTAGGCCTTCTTTAAGCACTGGAAGGCTGCTATAAAGTCTCCCTGGATCCTTCTCTGCTCCAGGCTAAACCCCATCTCTCTCAGCGTGTCCTCATAGGAGAGGTGCTTGAGCCCTATGATCATTTTTGGAGTCCTCCTTTGGATTTGCTCCAACGGGCCCATGTTTTTTTTATGTTGGAGGCCCCAGAGGTGGATGCAGTACTCCATGTGGGGTCTCACGAGAGTGGACTAGAGGGGCAGAATTGTTGGCTTATGTTGAGCTTCTCATCAATCAACACCCCCAAGTCCTTCTCGTCAGGGCTGGTCCAAATCCCTTCTTCACCCAGTCTGTATTGATGCCAGGGGTTTCCCTGACCCATGTGCAGGACCCTACACTTGGCTTTGTTGAACCACATGAGGTTCACATGGGCCCACTTTTCAAGACTGTCCAGGTCCCTCTGGATGGCATCGAGTCATTCAAGTGTGTCAACATCACAACAGAGCTTGGTGTCATTAGCTAACTTGCTGAGGCTGCACTCAATTCCAACATCCATGTCACCAACAAAGACATTAAACAGCTCTGGTCCCTGAAGAAATGCCACTCATCACCTCTCATGAAACTGTTGATAGAAACTCTTTGAGTGCAGCCATCCAGCAAATTCCTTAACCACCAAGTGGTCTGTTGGTCAAATCTATGTCTCTCCAGTTTAGAGACAAGGATGTCATGCATCCAGCATCAAATGCTCTGCACAAATCCCAGTAGATGATGCCAGTTGCTCTTCCCTTATCCATCAACGCTCTAACACCTTGTATCAAGTGCCTTTGATTAGCCACAAAGAGAATTTATAGGTGGTAAAAGGGTAAATCAAGAGATTTATTTCCTACATCTGGTTTCTGTTTCATGGAACAATTAATAGAAAAGTTAGTGAATTAGCACTTGAACTATTTTGTAAGTCAGACACTTCAAAAAGCTTATTGTTACTTACTCATGGATAACCTTAGTGCAGTGTACTGTGGGATTACTTTGGAGAGCTCAAGAGGGAGAACTTGGACCTTGAACAAATGTTAGGTGCTTTTTTTTATATAAGACAGGAATTCACGTTCTTATTTAATTCTTTTTTGTAGCAAAATATGCAGGTACATGTTCACCTGTTAGGTAAAATCTTTTGACTGCCGAGCAGCATCAGTATTTAAGTTTAAACTGTCATTATAACACTAGTAAAAGAAGTTTGTAAAAGCCAGTTTAAGATGAGACTTCAGTAAATATACTGCCTTTCTGTCTGTGCTTTTCTAATTTGAGGTTCTTGTGGCGCATTTATATTCATACGTCTATCACATTGTTAATGAGTTTCTTTCTGTAAATTGACTCTGACTGCTAGTGTAAAATATAGCTTAAATGAAGTGTGGCTTTCAGATCAGGTAGATTATTAAAATATTAAAGTATATACATTGAATCATATGAAGATCTTTCTTGTTGATATTTCAAGACCAAATACCTTTTTTTGAAAGATGACCTTTAATCAACGAACATGATTTGAGATGCCCTCATACAAAGCTCATTCTGGATTTTATTTTTCACTGGTTTGCATCCTTTAGTCACTTACACATCTGCAAAATTGATTTAAAATAATATCTTTTAACCTAGTAGCCTTTGACACTCATTTAACTTAAATATAGGTAAGTGTTTAAGGTACAAAACAGAAAAAAAATGCACCCATTGTCTTCTCCGTGAAATGTAAACATGAGATGGTGGCAGAAATCAGTATATTCTGGGTGTAACCAGACAGCTCAATTCTTAGTGGGAAAAGTTTATACAAGGAAAACAGGCTCCATGTATAATCATAATCATGAATGTATCTGGCTTAGTGTTTATGCATTCAAAGTAAACACACAGATACAGCCCTGCAGATTCGTGCAAAAACAACCATATTCCTGACTGTGGTTGGTCACAATGACTTTATTAGGATTTTACCTTAGGTCCATATCTTTTTTCCTGCTGATTGTCACTCCAATACAAAAACAACAGTTAATTTTAAATTGCACACTATTCTATATAAGTGAACAGAAAATAATTTTCAGTAATAAGTATTTCTGTTGACAAGAGAAAATTTTTAATTATATTGAAAAGGTTGCATGTATACACATACACAAATTCTGGTTTTTTTACCCTACAAGTCTCAGTAAACTACTCAGCTACTAAGTACCATATAAGTTGTTTGAAATATTGTGACCAGATGGTTCACAGGGCTAGTAATGGATTATAGTGCTTTCCAGCTCCAGATTGCCAGTTCAAATCTGGGTCAGGTTGACACTGTCTGAAAATTATTACTGTTTGGTGGCTTATGTGAAATGAGTTGGAGACCTCAATATAGTTCCTAAAGGCTGGGTTAATATAACACAAATGTCACCAGATGATTGTCGTTTTCAGGGCTCAGGCTGAAGCACACTAAAGTCAGTGAAAAAACTTTCATTGATTTCAGCAGGTATTGAATTAGGTCTTAATTATGGAGAATTAATCCTTTGTGCTCTCAGAACCGGTTATTTACAAGAGGGTGAAGGACGCCCATGAACTGCTCCTGGGAGACACGTACCACTGCCAGCTAGGATAAAGCAGAAGGAGATGCTCATCTGTCCTTGTGCTTCATTGAGTACATGGATATCAGGATGCACCAGTTCTTGAACTAGAATGTACAAATCTTCCCAAATTTAGGTAAAAGTAGATTTATTCTGGCAGAGAGTGGTAGAGAGTCAAAATCTCTCTGAAAGGTCACAATAACATTCTCTCTTTAGGCTCAGTTCTGTTCAACAGGTCAGATAAATGGCTCTGAAGCTTATCACAGATCACCTGCTCTCATCTAAGGATATTTTTGGTTTTGTTTGAACAGCAGACCTCCTTTGAACTCCACGGATGATGACCTGGCTTCGGTCTGAAGTGCATTTTGTCGCCAGCTGGGCTCCATTATTACAGCAATGAATGAGAAGTGACTTGATTGTTGGGGGTAAGTGCCATCATAGAGAAGAAATATTAGATATTAAAGACTCCATAGTTTAACTGACGGGAAATTTAAACCATACAAGTTAAAGTGGGAAATGAGGCATAGCATTATCTCAGTAGTTTATTAACTAGTGGGGAAAAAAAACAGTAGCAAAAATGAAGGAATTGCCATTTCTGTCTTCTCATCAAGTTCAAATACATGTCTGGAAGATATGTATTAATCAGTTGTCCTACTGGACTGTGTCCAGTAACACTATTTGCATTGTGATCGTGATGCAGTATGAGTGTGTAATAGCCAAGAGACCCAAAAAATAGGTAAAACTGAGATGCTAATGTAATGAACTCCTGCCTTCTGCTGTTGTTCGAGCTTGGTTCCTAGTCCTACTACAGTGACACTCAAGTACAACTGTTATTGCATACTTTCTGTACCCCATAGATGAAATTAATTCAAATTACAAAGCCAGTTCTTGCCTGCATACCTGAGAACTCCAGGTCTAAGTTGATATCCTTCTATGATTAAGTCAGCTGAAGAGAAGGAGATGGATCAGGTTTTTCTGGATTTTAGTAAGGCTTTTGATACTGTCCCTCACAATGTCCTTCTGCACAAGTTATCCAACTGTGAGATGAGCAGGTATAAGATGGGCTGGGTGAAGAACTGGCTGGACAGCAGGGCTCCAAGCATTGTAGAGGATGGTGCCACATCTGTCTGGTGTCCAGTCACTAGTGTTGTTCCTCAAAATTCAGTTCTCAGGCCAGTTCTGTTCAATATTTTTGTCAATGATCTGCATGCAGGAGTTGAATACACCACTAGCACGTTTGCTGATGATACCAAACTGGGAGGCGCTGTTGACTCTCTCAGGGGACAAGAGGCCTTGCAGAGGGATCTAGGTAGATTGGAGCATTAAGCAATGAACGAAGCATTGGGAATGAAATTTAACAAGTTCAAATGCCAGATTCTGCACCTAGAGTCGAGTTACACTGGACACAAGCATAAACTGGGAGAGGAGTGGCTGGAGAGCAGCTCTGCAGAAAGGGATTTGGCAGTACTGGTCAACAACAGGCTCAATAGGAGTCAGAAGTGGGCCCTGGCAGACACAAGGGTAAACTCTGTCCTGGGGTGCATCAAACACAACATGGCCAGCTGGTCAAAAGATGTGATTATCTTGCTGTATTCAGCGTTGGTGCAGCCTCACCTTGAGTACTGCATGCAGTTCTGGGACCCACAATTTAAGAAGGATGTGAAGGTCCTTGAATGCATCAAGATGAGGTTGGCAAACCTAGTGAAAGGGCAGGAAGGAATGTCCTATGAGGAGCAGCTAAGGACCCTGGGTTTCTCTAGTTTGGAGTAAAGGAGACCTCTACGAATTCCTGGGAGGTGAAAAGGAGAGGAAGCTGATAATCTCTTCTCCCTGGTATCCAGTGACAGAATGTGTAAGAAAGTCTGCACTAGGGGAGGCTTAGGTTGGACATTCAAGAAACATTTCTCCACAGGCTTTCTAGAGAAAATGGTTGATGTTCGAAGACTATCAGTGTTTGAGAGGCTTTTGGACAATGCCTTTAACACCAGTCTTTAAGTTGATCAGACTTGAATTGGTCAGGCAGTTGGACTAGATGGTCATTGTAGGTCTCTTCCAGATGGAACTCAACCCTTCCCTTCCCTTCCCTTCCCTTCCCTTCCCTTC
>VXBJ01000051.1:0-28598 GCA_013400055.1 Nycticryphes semicollaris | reverse complement strand
CTTGCTGGATGGCAGCATGGCTTTCTGGCGTGTCAGCCACTCCACCCAGTTTTGTGTCATCAGCAAACTTGCTGCTAGTGCATTCTATTCCCTCATCCAAGTCATTGATGAATATATTAAATAGTACAGGTCCCAGTACTGATCCGTGAAGAACTCCACTAGGTACAGGCATCCAACTAGACTCCATCCCATTGACCACCACTTTCTGGCTTCTATCCTTCAGCCAGTTCATGATCCACCTCACTTCCCGATTGTCCAGGCCACACTTCCTCAGTTTAGCAGCAAGGATGTTGTGGGAAACCGTGTTGAATGCTCTACTGAAGTCAAGATAGTTCACATCCACTGCTCTACCATCATCCATCCACCTGGTTATGTCTTTGTAAAAGGCTACCAGGTTGTTCAAGCATGACTTCCCCTGGTGAAGCCATGTTGACTGCCTCTAATGACCCTCTTGTCCTTGATATGCCTAGAGATAGTGCCAAGGATAAGTCATTCCATCTACCTTCCAGGGATGGAAATAAGGCTGACTGGTCTATAGTTGCCTGGGTCCTCCTTCTTGCCCTAGGTTTTAATGAAGACATAATTTAGATCACTTCAACTGCCTTCTTTGCATGTTTATAAACGTTGTGTTACCCATAAAAAAGTTTAGGGTGGCTGAATGTGTATTAAAGGAATATGTAAGGGATGTTCAGATTTACACACAAACTCAGGGAAGTCTGTTCTTCAGATTCCTAAAATGTTTCGGTATCATGTACTTAACTTCAGATGTAAATGTATTTTGTTTGCGGATGTATATATAAAATATACAATATTAAGTGACATTTTCATTAGGAAGCAATTATCTTCTCATTTAACCATACAATTTAGAATATATTTACATAAGAAAATAATTTAAATGTGATATTGTTTTCTGAAATCTCACAAAAACCCCTTCCCCTTTGCATTAATTATCTTTTCTACACTACTTTGCCTCCTTCCCCCTTCAGCTGTCTCAGTAACTTTTAAATTAATTTAACTGGCAGGTGTGATGGGTGAGAACACAGAATCTGTATTGAATAATCAGAAATCCTGCATACTTCAAAGATATACCTTTTTCCATATGCCTGACTTGTTTGTGATTACATGATCAACAGTTGCCAAAGATTTAATTGCTTAGTGAGAGACACTAAAATTTGTGGTGACTGCATGGATTTACACTCTATTTTTTGGAATATACCTGACCTGAAAAGAAGCAGGAGAAGAGAATTCATAATGTCATCTTCTCAAAGGTGAACCAACGCACCAACCAGGAATGATTGCCAATACAAAGTTATGTAACAGATTATTTTGACTCAGAAAAGCTGGGTGATAAGGATAATGGAAGTAGTTTTTGTAGAAGTTTTTGTTTGTATCATGAGAATTATAGAATCATAGAATCATTCAGGTTAAAAAAGACCCTTGGAACCTTTGAGTCCAACTGTCAACCCTAGTTTACAAAGTTCTCCCCTACACCATATCCCTCAACACCACATCTCAATGACTCTTCAACAGATTCAGGGGTGGTGACTCAACCACCTCCCCGGGCAGCCTATTCCAGTGCCTAAACACTCTTTCTGTGAAAATTTCTTTCCTAATGTTCAGCCTAAACCTACCCTGTTGCAGCTTGAGGCCATTCCCTCTCATTCTATCACTAATCACCTGTGAGAAGAGACGAGTACCAAGCTCTCTACAATGTCTTTTCAAGTAGTTGTAGAGAGTGATGAGCTCTCCCCTCAGCCTCAGGAAGGACAAATAGAAAGTCAGTGCCTCATGGTCATCTCCATGAAGACAGTACAACCTATGCAAACATTGTTTTACCATTATTGCATTCTATCTGGGCTTTCTGCTTCAGTTTTAGATCCCAGACTATATTAGAAGTGAATTATATTTCAAGTATTTCATTAAGGCTATATTTCACAATTTTGTGTGAAATATTACCTGTATCTGGATGTTAACATCCCTGAACAATTCAGGCATATTCAAAATTTCATTTATTTTAAATTCAGGCAAAGAAAAATTACTGACAGAAAGTTTTATTCAGTAGAACAGTCCCTCATCTAATATAGCCTTACCCTGTAAATGCTGGTTTCCAGGAAAACAGGACCCATCACTGAATGAAAAAGGATCCTGGTTTTGGTTCCTGTTTCAGGAAGATATGAAATACAAGATAAATAATCACTTGAAGACTAAAACCAGAAATTTGTGAATGGACATGTCATCTTAGCACTGATGCTACCTAAATGGTCATGGGAAAATTACATGATATACATACACAAAAATTTGCAGGTAAATGTTGGCTTTTTCTGGCAGTCCTGGAAGACATGATGTTGATCAGCCTTGTCATTGACTGTATTCATGTTGTTTCTCACTCTTTGTATATGGGCAGTGCCACATTTTGCCATGGAGACATACACTCAAGCACTCTCAAGTTCTACCTCTAGAAAATGCGTTTTGGCCACAGCCCCAGATTTGTGTTCCTGATTGCTCACTGAAGTCACCTAAGTTTGTTTTGAAGATCCAGTTTCTCGTTTTGATAATGGAAGAGTCTTGAGGAAACTGGCAGAGTCTAAGAACTTGAACTGAATAAACCTGAATTTATTATGTGTTGCGATCAGTAAGTTACTATTCACTTCTGAAAGTACAACTTTCATTACTCTGAACTCTGTGAAACAAGTATTCCATGGGCAGCTTGTAGGTAACACCCTAACAGAAATTAGGACTGATACATGAGTTGAAGTTGGGGCTAGCTTCTATATATATCATCCTGTATCTATTTTTATTGATATGTCAGAGGAAGAGGCATAAAGAGATATGCAGGTTGCAGCCTGGTGATGACTAAGGCTAACCGAAAGTATCATGGGACTTTCTCTTTGAAAGCTCCTCTTTTTCAGAAGTCTTCTAGGATGTTGGAAGGATCAGAGGTGGTGCTTAGAATATAGTTATGTCATGACATTTTAATAAGATGTAATTATTATTTTTGTTCATATTTACTTGTGCACTCCCTCCCTCTGGTACCACATCAAACATACTCACTGAATAACTCCTTCTCACCTTTGGTCTAAATAAATCTTTCTTATTCTCTTGTAAACAAGGAGGCTCTGAAGTGAGTGTGTAGGAAATCAATTAGAATGAGATATCTTAACTCTTCAGCTGTGCAAGTAATCTCTTATGAACACATACCCAGAACAAAATGGCTTAGGGCAGCCCTAGCAATGATAATTTGTGCTTGAATATTTGCCTCTATCGTTAGGGTAAGGACTTGAAACATGGTAGTAGGATGCCCTGCTTTGCATCAGGTACTGAGAAGAAAAAAAACCAAGTTATTTTAGGCAAGTAAAATATTTTCTTTGCAGCACCTTAGTTCTGTCTCTATGAAACAAAGATGGAAATATCAGTCTGACCCATGTAGGGTTGCACAAAGTCTCAGAAATGCTCCAGACCAAGGATAACAGGAGAGAAAACATGCGTTGTCCTGGAAACACCTGTAAAAGAGAGAGTGGTTAGAGTTTCTGTATGAGAGCTCCACACTGCCTAACTTCAGCAAACTTATTTAGATACCAAAGTTAGATGCTAGAGCCCCTAGATGATCTATCTAGCTAACGGAGAAGGAAACTGCCTTCAAAGTGCAGTTCAGAACACAACAGGAGTGAAGTTCACACCCTGAATTGACAGCAGGAGAGGTTGTTAATTATACATAAACACTATCAAAACTAAGTTGTGGGCATGTTGCATTACATACCTCAATCTACTCCAAGTTAACATCTACTCAGCATTTTTTCACAATGGGGCCACTACACCAGTCTTCCTCTTCCCCAAAGATTGCTTTGTATTTGACACTAATAGGAGATTTATAAGGCTGTGCAAAAGACAGCTACGTGTTTAACTACAGAATTTTCCCCAGCTATTTGGGTTGGTCATGAAATTTTACATTACTTCAGTTGCTAACAGGAAAAAACATTTAAACTAACCTAAACAAGACAAATATCAAGAAAACGCAAGGAAGCAGAGAAAATGCTTTTAGCACAAGAGCATTTGGGGGCTCCCCGAGTTCTGGTATGTATTTTTTCAAATAAGGTATCTAAATTTCTTGCACTTATTCCGCGCTTTCAGGAGGCTCCTGGTGATTCACGAGGGATTTCTGTGCATAGTTAACATGAACGCTGAAGGAAAAATAGAACCCCTTAGTTCCCTTCTGTCTGTAAATCTTCAGATGTTCTGAGCTGCCTTTTGATACTCTTCAGAAGCACAGCTGAAGCATGGTTGAGAATTTAAGCGTGATAGTCCTAAGTTGCTAGTAATATGATAAGTAATATTAAATGTCAAAAGATAACAAAAGAAAGACTGTTACAGGTTTTAGGTCATGCTTTTTTTTTTTTTTTAATGCAGTCATACTTAGCTGATTTGTACTTATTTCATACATATGTCTTGGCAACCAAAGGAAGTAAGTGCTAAGCAATCTCATAACATGTGCCTTGACAGAAAATATTATAGGTCACAGAATCCAAAGCTACTGGGCACCCACTGTGTCACATTTATTATTAGGAAAACTCATAGGAAAACTGCCACTCTCACCAAGTCTGTACACAGAGACCCAGTAGTAGCTGTCACTCTTGGAGAAGTTGATTTGTGTTGAAATTACAAAAATACAAATAACAAACAAGTTTCTGGACTGCAAAATAATGGCCTATTTAGGGCACTTTATAAATTGTTCTTATCCACACAGAGTTTCAGTGAAATTCTGTGAGGTGACAAAATGTTTATGAGCTATGTAAAGCTTTTATATTTTTATCTATCTATCTATCTATCTATCTATCTATCTATCTATTTATTTATTTTTAATTAATGCAGTCTTATTTGCACCGGTATTGAGTGAGAAGGTTGGAACAAGAATTAACGCCAGACAACAAGGTAACAGCAAGAAGGTTGAACAATGATAGCTGGATGGCTGGGTTGACTTTTGCGGTTTTGGAAGGCATTCAACCTGCTTTCAAGTTAAAAATCTAGTAAAATGTAGCCAGAGGATAGACAAGGAGCTGGGTAAGAGACAGAGCTGATGAAATAAAGATCAGACCTTATTTACATTGTGTCTAGAACTGAGTTCTTAGTTCAGTGTTTTCCTATTTTCTGGTCTACTTTGATATGTAACAAAACCCATGTCTTTTCAGAATGTTGCAAAAGTATCCTGGCATGGCTTTCTGGTAGATGTTTTTTCAGGCCTTCAGTTTGGATACAAAAGCAGAAGGCCTGTCAAGTGCTAGGATCAAAAGTAGAACCAAGCATCCCTCTTCCATCCAAAAGCTTATTGACCAGAAAATATGACCAAAAATATTTATGAATTCTCTTGGATTTGGCAAACCATTTCAGATAAACAAAACCAGAAAAAAAAGAAAAGGAAAATTTTTCTTCATAAAAATTTGCTCCATTTCTGTCTTTTCAAAAGAAAACATTTTAGTATTGCCAAATGACACATTTGAAATTTGTCCTTACAAACAGACTTTTAGGAAGGGTTTTGTAAAACCTCACACAAAGCAAAATACTTTAGCTGACCCACACTGATTCTTTCCCTGTCCCTACTCTAGTCTCTTGAGCAAATTGACAACGTTTATTTTAAGCAGATCTGATTTGTTTGTTTGTTTGTTTATTTAGGGTTTTTTTCAACTTTTCAGTGTTGCGTAGTGTTAAATCAATTTAGATATATGTGGCTCTGCACTGAGTTAGCTCATAAACACTTCCTAATCTCTGTTTTATAAAGGCTTTCCTGTTTTAGTATTGGCACTGCTGACCCCTTGCAGCTTGCAGTAACAGGGTTAATTTTTTAGTTCATGGCAAGAGGGAATTGTGTGACATGGCTCAAGCTGTACTCACACCTATCGATAAAGTTTCCAGGTCTGCAACATCACATTTGTCTAGGGCTGACTGGATGTAAACTACAAATATCTAGAGTGCAAATATTCTGTTACTATTAAGACTGTTACCCAAATCCCAAAGCAGTGCACTTTTCTCCGCCAACACATTGTTTTTTGTTGTTGGACTGCAGTATTTTCTAGGTGCTTGTCTTCTGTTTTGAACTGCTATATCTAGTCACCTCAAGTGGTTGAAGAGCTTCATTTTCCCATTTCAAACAAAGGCCTGTGTTGTCAACAAATTTTGTATGTGCATTTAGGGTTAATGAAGTGTAGCAAGCACTGTTGGCTTTGCTTTGCTGAGAATGTGGGTGTCATGACTGTGAGAACAGGCTGGCTAGCACGTGCTTTGGGACCGGGAGTGATAGGGATGCTGGTGAAGTATTCACACTTGAAGTTGCTGTCAAGAACTGGTCGGAGCTGCCCAGAGACTGGAAGGGCAAAATGGGATCAAAGAAAGGAATCAATATAGCAGTGATATAAATCACTCCAAAATATGACAGCCTAGCCCACCTGAGCCAGAGAAACTCTTACCCTGTGTTTGACTAACTATAACTCTTTATTAAGTTAGGGAATGTCTGAAGTTCTTGTTGATCTTACAAGAGGTCTTCCTTACAAGTTATTAGACTGGCTGGCAAATCCTTTTGGGGAAACTGAGGCACAATAACTGCAGCATTGTGTCCTGCTAGTAGACATTACCCTGCAGGTAGCAAAATGTTGTACTTTTAAATGATTGAGCTGGTGTAGATCATGGGCTGCTTTTTGCTAGAGGCTACCAACAATGCAACAAATATGTTTAATCCTGTATACATGTTATACATTCACTTGGTAGGGACAAAACCGTTCATCTCTCTCTCAAACCGTGGCGCTCTAAACATAATCAATGTTAAACACATATCTTCCTTACGTAAATGTGTTTCAAAACACCACTACCTGTAGTGGTGGGACACAATATGAAGCGATTTACTGGGATATAAGGCTGGATTTCTGAATTGTATCACTATGCTATTTGTGGTGACATCATTAGGAATTTAGCTGTTCCCCCCACGCACCATGAATACGTGTGGAGTCAGAGCTGAAGCACAAAAATGCAATGCTTTGTGTTAAATGTACACGTGATTATCATGCTAACCAATAAGAACGATATCAACTTTATCTGAGTGCACGCAAAAAAGGACAGGGATGCTAAAATCTGTAGTTATATTCCAAATGTCCCTTGATCCATCCCACTCAGCTTCTTCTAGGAACATAGAGGAAGGGAACAGGGTCTTCTCGGTGGTGCCCAGCGACAGGACAAGGGGCAGTAGGCACAAACTGGAATGCAGGAATTTCTAACTCAACATGAGGAAAAACTTCTTTAAGGGTAACAGAGCACCGGAACAGGCTGCCCAGAGAGATTGTAGAATCTCTTTCTATGAAGGTATTCAAAACTCAACTGGGTACATTCCTGTCCAACGTGCTCCACGTGAACCTGCTTTGGCAGGGAGGTTGCACAAGATGATCTCTGAAGGTCCCTTCAAAACCCTACAATTCTGTGATTCTCTTTAAGACTCTTCCCTGAATTCACAGGATTCAGCCTTTGCCGAATCCTTCCTCTATTCATCCTGCATCTCAGGGAGGTTATGGTTATAGCAAACTCTTCTGCAATGTGCAGATACCAAGAGAGTTTCCCGGCCTGGTAATATTGTTGAGAGGAAGCTCAGAGCTGTTGTCAATAAATTTCTGTATGTGGACCATCTTCTGATATGGAGGTAGCTTTGGTGTCCTTGAGCTGTGTTACCCATTGCTTAGGCACAACCATGAACTGGGAATCGAAGTTTATCACTCCTACCACATTGCTTGCCAGGACTGAATTTGAGTGCCGGAAGTTATTTACCTTTTTTGGCATGTTCACAAATGCAAGCAGGATGTCTACTAAGAATATGAAATACATAGTGATAGTAACCCAAAGGAGATGGTTTATGCAATAGCCCTCCCTCCAGTTAAGGTTGCACATCTCATATAATGACTCTCCTCCTCTGCAACCAAGCTATGAATATCTTAAATTTCTAGAGAAAAATCTCTGGTCAACTCTGCAGTGTCCCTTGTTTACTAAGAAAATCTTTCTTTATCCTTTAAACTATCAAGTTCCAGCTGCTCCCAGAGTTCACTGTTGTGTCAGGAAGGAATTACTTCCATAAAGAAATATTTGCTCATACAGATTGTTTAGTTTTGACTGTTGCTCAGGGACATTGTGTCTTTGCCACCACTGGCTGTTTCTTTACCTCTTAAGCAGTCCACTTTGCTGCCCACCATGAGCCATCCTCCCCCAGCCAATGTGATCTTGCATGATTTTCACATTCAGTACCCTGACTGCCAGAGTTAGATCATACCTTCATGACCTGTATAAAATCTGTTATCAATTTTCTCTTGCTATGAAATATAAATTATTAACAAACCTTAAGCCTCTGTTATACTAACTGTTAAAAGTCATGATTTTTTTTTCTTTAAACAGTAGAAGCAAAGACATTACAGCAATTATTTTTATTCTGCAACATAAGTGGATTAGATTTATCACTGTTGGTTCAGGTCCCACAGTAAAGTAGGTTTATTTATTGTTAGCTTGTGTTAACAAAGGGAAGGAAGTGTCCAAAATCCTTCCACATACATCTGTTAGATTTGAGCATGGGAGCTCTGATGCTTGCTTTTACTCATTTGCCTGCTTCATTGCGCTAAGCCTGCAGAGTCTGAGTAGTGCTGGTGAGAGTACAAGTACTGAATATGTAGTTGTGTCCTAACATAAAAAATAACTGTGCTATAGATGCTACAGAGACATTGTCAAAGCCTTTTTTAGGGACATATGCAAATATACACGTGTGGGTTGGGCTTGGGTGTCTGCTGCCACAAGAAAAGGAGAGGTAGGGTGGCAGGACTGAGCTGGGATGCCAGAGGAAGACACTGTAGAAACAGACTTGTGTTCCTGCTGCTGCAAACAGTTCAGGGTAATGATTGCTGTAGTTTCTGTTCCTTTTCCTTCTCCTTGTAGAAGTAGCTTGTACTCTGAATCCTTCTCAGGAACACCAGTGCAATCTGTCTGGATGCCCAGGGGTCTGGTCTAGGTGGCAGAGGGAGAAGAGGCCTGGGATGCTCTGAAACTCCCAGCAACTCCCGCACCTTGAGCTGCTAAATGGTGAATTATTCATCTGCTTTCAAGGGGGTCTGATGGGTTCTTGCATGTTCAGAAAGGCTGGGGAGATGGCAGCTGGAAGCAGCCAGAACTGCTAATTCTATCTCTATGCTACTGTAAACTCTCCTGATAGGTGTCCCACAAAGCAATGCAGGACTCAGAGCCTCTTAGCTGCACGGATCCTGAAGGAGCTGAATGATTGAACTAAATTTGTATGCCTGCATTTTAGCTTGTTAGTCAAACAATATTTTTTACAAAAGAAATGGGGATTTCTCTGGAAGCCAGACCAAAGCCTGTTTGAGTGGAGCATTTATATTAAGTTTAACTAGTTAGCCTTAGAAGTCTCCTAGGATGTATTTTAAACTTTTAAATTTTCCAAAATCTGTGTGTTGTTGTAAGCAGCAGATACTTTCACAGAAGATGCACTGGTACTTCTACAATAAGCATACATATGATTTGCAAAGTAACTTGAGATCATCCACATTCTTCATGGGAAATATTTTCTATAGCTAGTATTTCTCTAAGGTTGCTGGATTTATTAAAAATTCTGTGAAGTTCTACATGATGATTTTGTGGCAATGACTGCTGGTTTTCATAACTTTTTAGTATGTCAGTTAATTCTTGCCTCATGACAGGTCAGTTCTTTCACAACAGAGTTCTCCATCATTGGCCTGACATCCAAGCATTGACAGTCTGCTATTTAAAAACAAACAGCATCTAAGACACCATACATAATTATTTTCAAAGTCATATGGTCACTTTTCTGCAATCAAGAGATCCCATAAATTTTGCCTATTAGAGGCACAAGAAATAAAGATCAGGACAAAATTTCTGAGTTTTTCTATAATAAGCTTGTGTTCTTAATTTTTTGTAACTGGAAAAAAAAAATGCCACAGCTGTAGTTACCAAGCCATCATCAGTTAACAAACAATCCATTTTCAACTATGAACTATAATTCATGGATCAACAGGAACATAGTGTTATGGTGAAGTATTAAAAAGTACGGTATATGATCTGCTGGCAGTATTTAACACTACAGCTGAACTTTTTAAATTTGAAAGAGAAACTTAAGGTTTTACAACTACTTTCTATGGGTAACGATTTGTCCATTCTGTATGAAGTTCTTTAACCTTAAGTGCAGCAAACACTTTATAAACGCAGTGATTTTACTAAGTGAGTTTATGTGGAGACATTGATGCACACCCAAATTGAAACCTGGATATGAAAGACAGCTTTTGATGAAGCTCAGAATAGAGTCTCAGACTCCTCATTCTCCACAAACATACTATACTGGACTACAATCGGTTTTGTTGCCTTTAGTATGCATTGCACATTCTTAAAATGGCATGGCATCTCTAATGCGAGAGCTTAAATCTTCCAAGCAAATATTTATGTAAGAAACATTAGCAATTTAACTGTAATGCTGAGAGGAATAGTATTTCGGGTTTCTATTTCTTTAGAAAAAGACCAAGGACCAAACTCTTATCAGATTAAATAAAGCCCACTTTCTTCTTTGTATTTCTGTTGTTGTCTGGGAAGAATTCATAGAGGGATTTGGCCTGTTTTTGGAATCATGAGCTTCTTTGAGGTTTACACATTGCTCCTATTCCACCCTCCTCTCAGCTAAGTGGAGACTTGATTTCCATGATGCCTTTCATCTTCCTGAACAAATAGCAGTCTCTTCTGTTGTCTTCTGTAGTTTTCCCACCTGATTTCTTTCTGTCTTGAGCAGCTGAGAAAACTAGATATGCCATTTCTGATTCAGCAGGGGTCTCATTTATACTGTGTTCACCCATTTCCCTTGGTTATTTTGTAAACAAAAACTTCCTTTGTCCTACCTTTGTTTCTGGCTATCTGTATTAAAGACTTGAATTTTTCTTTCATATACAATAGCACATGCTTGTTATCCTTCACAGGACAATATTGTCTCTTAATCTGAAAGAGCTCGTGCACTCTGTAGTGGTGGTAATTTCAGAGTTTCTGCAATACCTGGAGACATCTTCAATGTAAACTTTGTAGTTGGCACATCCCTTTGCTGTGCAGGTCTTTAAGCTCCCATTGACTGATGGGACACACAGAGGCCTCTTTCTGCTCTCACCCCATTTTCATATCCTTCTTTCTGCAACCTTGCAGCAACAATTCACGTTGATTCTGCTGGGAGAATCCCTACCACAATAGAGATTACAAAAGTTGCTCTTTCAGCCCCAAACTCCGCACAGACCCACAAGAAAAATTATTTGGTTTATGTCTATGCCAAATGAGTACTGCACTTACAGATGCAAACAATGAAACAGAGTGTTAGAGTGCATAAGGGGTCTCAGAGGTGGATGTTCACTCATGCTGGAGGCTGGCCAGCCTCAGCTGCAGGCTTGCTGCCCACAGTGATTTGTTCTTTGTGTACCATGTGCTCTGCACTCAAAACACCAGGACTAGTGTCCCTGGCATTATCCATCCTGCTTTGCAGAAACTGAGAGGCTTCTTTAGTCTGGGGTCTCTTAACTAAGCCCAGCCTCCAAAATCCCAAGCCAAATATATCAGAAAGCTGATAGGCTGTTTGCTCCATTTGTGATGCCCACTCTGCCTTGTGGGTTTTGCCCCCCTCTCCTCCAACTTCTTCACAGTGTCAGAGTTTAGAAAGTAATCTCCCCAGGGGAGAATATCCAGGTATCCCTAAGAGTGGCAAGAGGAGAATAAAAGGGTCCTAAACCCACCTGGTCCTTTGACAGCACCAAAGCTATGATCTAATAATAGTTTTTTATATCACTCCTTGGCTGTGAAAAGTTCCAAAGCTTTTCAAAATAAATGTTATCTTGAGATGAAATGCAATATTCCCTTGCTTTCTAAATATCTTATCATAATCAGAACTATTACAACTTCTGATTTCTCTGTTAGTTTCTTAAGACTGTTAATAGAATAAAATTTAAACATAGTATAGCTTCTTTTACCTTTTGGGGGTCCCAAAAGCTCTACAAAAAACCATACAGGAATTGTTTCACTCTGTGCAGAGTTGTAGTCATCTCCAGACTGAAATACAGCACAGATTTAGTATTGCTATATAAATTTTTAGAGATAAGATTATGAGAAATGTCATTTGCAGTAGAACTGCAAGAGGGACTTCAGTCTGCAGGATGTAAATTTCTGGTTGGAGTCTGACGAGGATAGCCAGGCAAACGGTCTCATAAAGCAGCAGCGTGGGATTGTGAGTGTTTCTGATCTCATTCCATCTTGTCCAGAAGCAATGTCCTCCAGCATCGTGCTGCTGTGTCTGCTCAGCTCTGACTCAGAAAAGAGAATGTCACCTACTGAGTCACTGGTGTCTTCCATCATCTTGGATTTCACCGGAAATTTTTAATGCATGTGGAGAGACCACATTCAGACCCAATTGCTTTGTGAATTAGTCTAATGCAAGATTTACTAGACAAAAGCAGGACTGGATCGTGTCTGCAAGGTTCCCTTTCTGAAGCAGGCCTCTACAGCCTGAGCCAGGCTCCAGCTACCTTTTTTCTTAAGGATCTGTTTTGTCTGACCTGAGCTAATCTCTCTAATTTAGACGGTGTGTCACATGTTGCTGCTCAGCAACTTGCTGAAGGCTGTGATCTACTATCATTATTTCATTTCAGTGCCTCATCAGCTCCTGATGTGCTGGTTGATACTTCAGTAATGGTTTTTTTGCATGCATTTATCACTCCCAGGTGTCATGCAAATGTTATGGGAACTGCAGCTGGTTTGCAAACCAGGTAGCAGGGCTGAGGCTAGACTTCTCAAGCGGAGACGACGGCAAAGTGGGATTTGATCTTAGCCACAGACTGCAACCGTGACTCTTAGGTTAGATATCAAAAAGGTCAGTGCTTTTGAGATCAAGCCTGTGGCCAAATGGTAAGTCAGGGAATCCGTGCAGTGAAGGATCCTAGGGAGCTTAGGGACTTGTATAAACTGGCTGCTTAAACCTGAAGCCACTATTGATTGTTAATGTAAAGCCACTTGTATTCCAGCTTTACACAGGAAATATTTTTTTTAACAGACCAAATTCTAGTCATTTGGCCTAAAATCTCTCTCACTGTCAATGAATGCTAGATTCAGTGGATAATTACACTAATTTATTTCCAATAAATTTCAAATTAAAATGATATACTGTGGAGAGACCTGATTGAAAATCTTGCTGTTCTGTTCCTCATTTGAAAACTTGTTTGCAATTAGCCAAGCTGTCAGATACCCAGGGAATGTGTTTATTTATTTATTTTTGCAGAGGCAGAGTGGGGGGAGAAAAGCTATTTCTGTCACCATGTGGGAAAGCCTCTGGTAATCCTTTTTGTGCAGGAAAGATTTCAAAATGCAGAGATCATAGCTTACCATGAGATAGCTCTTGTGTTTTGCTTTAGTATGATGCTTTCCAGCAGTACTAGCATCAATCACAGGTTATTTAGTAGATGCAAGTCTTAAAAAAGCAAATCAGATACTTGAAATTAGACACAGGGTATAATCTTTATATCCTTTCTCCCCTCATCCCCTCCCCAGAACCATGAGTATGGATTTTCCTTCGTATTCACCTTCTCGGGTCTCTCGGCTCTGGCTGAATTTGAGCAAGGCTTTGTCTTGTACCACCACCAGAGCAGCAGAGCAAGATGCTGTGCTGGACTCATCCCCTAACAGCCTCTTGTCCACAACACTTATCCAGAAAGTTAAAAAATTAGGTTCACTTCCCCCCCACCTTCCCCACAAGGCCCTCCAGCTGCCTGGCAAGTGTTTCCTGTGGAAAGGAATTTCCCTGACCAGAGAGGGAACATTGTAAAGGTGAGCAAGGTTTTTTTGCCTTACTGGTGGGCAACAAACTCACTCAGCAGGCAGAAGGGCTCATCCTATGTTTCATTACCTGTTGATATCTAACTTCTAATGTCATTTCTTTCATGAGAAAATATAGAAACAATTCTGGGAAAGGCACAGCATTCCCTCAGACCCACCAGTGACTTACTTAACTACAGACATACTGAACTGTTTTTTTCCCCCTTCCTTTTTACTGAATTGTTTTTTTCTCCTTTTTCTCCTGTTCCCTCTCATGTTATATCTTTGCACCCAGCCTTGCTGAGGGATCATTTTAGAGAAAGCTTTTGTATAGCACTCTTTAGGAAAATTTAAGCTGGAAATTTTCAAAAGCACAAAAAGCAGGGGGATGTTTTAGGCCATGGTCAAATACACACTGCCCATGCTGGCTGAAATGTTGTTGCCCTGTGCTACTTGTTGCTGTCCATGAAAGTCAGAAAAGACAGGGTATGGCTTGGGGTGGTTCCCAAATAATTTGATGCCAGCAGGTTTAACTCAGACCAGCAATGCAAACTATTCAGGCATGTGGAAGATTCCTAGGGTCAGAATTGCCTTATAGAGCACCAGATACTGTATGAAGTTATGGCAGGGGATATCACTTAATAGAAGAAGCCTGTGTTCTGGAAATGAGATGAAAACATAGAAATAAAACAACATAGAAGTGAAAAGAAGGGAGAGAGAAGATGGACTGACCAACTGCAGAATTCTTACTGTACAACAGTTTAGAAAGCAGCAAATAGAAGAAAAGGCATGGACTTTCACTGTCCTGATAACATTAATGAAAAAATACTGCTAGCAGTTGCAATTATTTTAAATGTGTGGCAATGTGGCCAAACATTATCTAATAGTTAAGAAGTGGGCTGAGTGAGCTTGCTTAGTTTTACTGTTAGAAATGGTTTCTACTGCATATGAACAGAAAAGGAATTATAGATATATTCCCCAGCAAAAATCATCCCTCTGAAGGCAAGATACCTTTCTGAATTGCAGAATGAGCTCCTTAAAGTAAATGGCCCATTAGTGATTGAATTCAATCATCCAGATGATAGCTCTAGCTGGCACTGGGGTTGAGTGCAGAATGACAGATTTTAGTCCTGGTCGTGGGCAGTCATCAAGAGCTCTCCAGAGACAGAGTGAAATGAAGAAAGTACTTGCTGGGTCAACCTGAGAGATGGCTACATCATGCATAGATATGGGCTAGACAGTTTGGATGCTAACAGGTGTGATGCTGCAGTGAATGTGCTGGTTTTCTTGCACACCACAGCAGCTATGAGGGACCTGTGTACAAACTGGCGATGGGGAGGGAAGGAAGCAACAGTCTCCCTCACTACTGCATTTTTATTGTTATCTTGGCCCTCTTGGAGTAAGTCATCTCTGTGTGGGAAGTGACTGCACCGCTGCTGCTGGGGTCACAATGACCTAAGCTCTTCCTTCAAGTCCTCAGTGCTTGGTCGGTGTGTGCCTACAGCATCACCTACAGCAGACTCACCAGTGACCTCTTTCTAGGAGATGGTGGCCTGTTATTTCTATCGATTTTTTTTTGTCTGCACAGTCTCAATTCATTGACACAGGTGAAAAAAGCCTCAATCTCCACCTTTTCATAGTACAGTTATTTTGTTTTTAAGCCAGACCACCTCACTCAGTTTGTTTAGCCAGCGCAGGCAGAACTGGAAGAACAGGAGGTACTGAAAGAGCAGCAGCAATCAGGGGAACTTGTGGGGAAACAAAGCAGCTCCAGGCAGTGCCCTTCTACCTCCAGATTGTTTCATCACTCCCAGATCAGCAGCAAACAAGTTAATTCAGCTACCTCGAGACACTGAAGGATGTGTCTTGGGGGAAGTGCTGCAGGAGGAAAAAGTTTGAGATTACTTACCTCTGTGACTGTTTCTGTGATAACGCACTACAGAATCAGGGTACTGGCTGATTAAAAAACATGATAATTTGAGAGATCTGCTGGACATCTGCAAAAATGTCACATGGTTATCTGCATCTAAAGAGGGGCAGCTAACTTTAGAAAGAGAGCATCAGATTAAAAACTGCTAGGAACCAAACCCACCTGCTACCTACACAGCAGACATAGAGACACATGCAGACACTTGTTCTGCCTCACGGGTAAGCACAAGGCTTCTGTCTCTCGAAGGTGCAAATCTTAAAAGTGGTAACTTAGTGGAGGAGATGTTGGGAAACCAACATGTAACTAGTGCTGGCAGCATCCACAATTCACGTTTTATAGCTGTGATGCCAATCTTGACATAGGTGGGTTATAAACACATTCAGAGCCCATCTTATTGTGTTATTAACAGTTTCATGTTATCTGTTGTCTTCAGTTTGAACACACAAGCCAGCTGGCTTTCCTAGTCCATTCCCATGTCTATTCTAATTTGGCAGGGAAGTGGTCAAGGGAACCCTGTTAATGAAGCCTTCTTTCTCCGGCTGTAGGAAGCATTGTGCTCGAAGGCTCTCCTCATAGAATCATAGAATGTGTTGGGTTGGAAGGGACCTTCAAAGGTCATCTAGTCCAACCCCTCTGCAGAAAGCAAGGAAATCTTTAACTACATCAGATAGCTCAGAGTCTCATTAAGCCTGACCTTGAATGCCTCCAGAGATGAGGCCTCCACCACCTCTCTAGGCAACCTGTTCCAACCTGTTCCTGCTAGGGAACTTCAACTACCCTGACACCTGCTGGAAAAGTAGCACAGTGAGCTGTAGGCAACCCTGGAGACTCCCGGAATACATCAAGGATAAATTCTTGGGCCAGGTAATAGACAACCCTGCCAGAGGGGATGTGATGCTGAACCTGATAATCATGAATACAAGTGAGCTAATTGATGACATCAAGATTGGAGGCAGCCTGAGCTGCAGTGATCATGCACTGGTGGAGTACACAGTCCTGAGGGACATAGGTCTAGAGAAGTGTAAAGTCAGAATGCTGAATTTTAAGAAAGGAAAATTCTAGCTCTTCAAGGAGTTAGTCAGTAGGATGCTCTGGGAAACTGCCCTCAGAGACAAGGGAGCAGAACAGAGCTGGCAGATCTTTAAGAATGCTTTCCATAGAGCACAAGAGCTCTCAATCCGTAGGTGTAAGAAATCAGGAAAGGAAAGGAAGAGATCAGTATGATGGTCAAATGAAAGGGCAAGAAAGAAATGCACAGGCAGTGGAAGCAGGGACAGGGATCCTGGGAAGAGTATAGGGACACTGCCTGGTTGTGTAGGGATGGGGACGGGAAGGCCAAGGTGCAGCTGTAGCTGAACTTAGTAAGGAACTCCAAGAATAAGAAGAGCTTCTACAGGTACGTCAGCCAGAAAAGGAAGGTCAAAGAAAGCATATGCCCCCTGATTAGTACTACTGGTACAACAGACAAGGAGAAGGCTCAACTTTTTTGAGCCTCTATCTCAACAACTTTGCCTCAGCTTTCACTGGCAGCCTCTCTCTCCACATCTCTTGAGTGGATGGACCAAAAAGGCAGGGACTGGGGCAACAAAGTCCTTCCCGGTGTAAAAGAAGATCAGGTACATGACCATCTAACAAACTTGAGCACACAAAAATTTATGGAACCTGAGAAGATACATCACAGAGCCCTGAGGGAATTGGCTGAATCAGTTGCCAAGCCACTCTCCATGATATTTGAAAAGTCATGGCAGTAAGGTGAAGTCCCCGGTGACCAGAAAAAGGGAACTATTGCACCCAGTTTTAAAAAAGGTAGAAAGGAGGACCCTGAGAACTACCAACCTGTCAGCCTCATCTCTGTGCCTGGGAAGATCATGGAACAGATCCTCCCAGGAGCTATGCTAAAGCACATGGAAGACAAGGAAGTGATTTGATACAGCCATCATGACTTCACAAGGGTAAGTCATTCCTGACCAACTCAGTGGCCTTCTATGATGAAGTGACTACATCAGTGGACAAGGGAAGAGCTACAATATTTTCTATCTGGAATTCTGTAAGGCTTTTGCTATGGTCTCCCACAACAACCTTCTGTCTGAGTTAGAAAGGTATGAATTTGATGTAAGGACTGTTCAGTGGATGAAAAACTGGTTAGATGGTCACAACCAGACGGTAGTGGTCAATGGCTCAATGTCTAGATGGAGATCAGTGACAAGTGGTATCCCTCAGGGGTCCATACTGGTACTATGTACCAGTACTGCTCAATATCTTCAATGACATAGACAGTGGGATCGACTACACCCTCAGCAGGTTTATGGGTGACACTAAGCTGAGTGGTGGAGTCAACATGCCTGAGGGACGGGATGCCTTCCAGAGGAACCTGGACAGGCTTGAGTAGTCGGCTTGTGTGAACCACATGAGATTCAACAAGACCAATTGTAGGGTCCTGCCCCTGAGTCACAGCAGCCTCCAATATCAATACAGGCTGAGGGATGAAGGCATTGAGAGCAGCCCTGCCGAAAAGGACTTGGTGGTACTGGTAGATGAAAAGGTGGACATGAGCCAACAATGTGCACTTGCAGCCCAGAAGGCCAACCATACCCCAGGTTGCATCAGAAGAAGTGTGTCCTGCTGGTCAAGGGAGGTGATTCTGCCCCTTTACTTTGCTCTGGTGAAACCTCAGCTGGAGTACTGTGTCCAGCTCTGGAGTCCTCAGCAGCGGAAAGACATGGACCTGTTGGAGTGGGTCCAGAGGAGGGCCACAAAAATTGTCAGAGGGACGGATCACCTCTTCTATGAGGACACGCTGAGAGAGTTGGGGTTGGTCAGCCTGGAGAAGACAAGGCTCTGTGAAGACCTTATACCAGCCTTCCAGTACTTTAAGGGGCCCTGAAGGAGAAATGGGGACACACTTTTTAGCAGGGCTGCTGCAAAAGGACAAAGGGAAATGGTTTTAAACTGAAAGAGGTTAGATTTAGACTAGATATAAGGAACAAACTTGTTACAATGAGGGTGGTAAAACATCACCCAGGTTGCCCAGAGAGGTGGTAAATGCGACATCCCTGTAAACATTCAAGGTCAGGTTGGACAGGGCTCTGAGCAACTTGATCTAGTTGAAGATGTCCCTGCAGATTGCAGGGGTTGAACTAAATGATCTTTAAAGGTCACTTTCAACTCGAAATAATCTATGATTCTATATTTCTAAGATTCTGTGATCCAATTAATTATAAAAATATCATTCAACGTGTTTTATCTGTGTTGCTTGTCAATGATCATTCAAATAGTCATAGGCATTTGGGTCAAAGAGATTTGCATAGAAAACTCACATAGGAAAAAGAATGAGCTTCCCATAAAAAGCTACGACAAAACTCCTCAGGTTTTCATTGTAAGCAACAAATTGCCCTATGTGTATAATAGCTGTTCCACAGGTTCAGCTCTCCATTCTCATCCACAGGCAGCCCCTCTTTGCAGGTGTGATTCTAGGTTAACCTGCTGCAATAAAGACTGGCTTGGGCTTTCAAGTCTTTGCTCAGGAAGAACTTGGAGGATTGAGTTGGATCAATAGAGTCAGTTTTAATTAGGATTTAATAGTGAGTATCAAAAGCTGCCAGACTCTGGCTCAAGCAGGGTAAGAAAGGATTGGGTGGCAACGTCAAAGGTGAGAGAAAGACTGTCTATAGAAGATGGGGATTTGGAGGAAAGTGAGGAAATCACTGATAAGGTTTAGGAAAAGACAAAAAGCAGGAAAATAGGCAGCACGTTAACTGGGATCTTGGCACAAAAATGACAATAAGCATTTTCATGAAGTTGTTCTGTAGATGCTGGGTATATTACTCTTGCAATCAGTTGTGCCTCGGTCTGGATCCTTTTCTTGGTGTAGAGGGACTGCCTTCAGGTTATATTTGTCTAAGAAGACAGAAGCATTAGATAATGCCAAAACATGAACTGAATTTTGATAAGCACTTGCTTTTAACAGGTTATACAGAATTTGATTGCAATCAGCAGCTCAGGGTATGCTAGTCATTTTCAGACACCTTCCATATGCTTTGATATTTGGCTGTAGGTACATGTATAGGCAGAATTTCAGTAAGTAATTTAGATGTTCATACACAACCTCTCAGAGCTTGATTTCAGTCCATCTCCTTGATTAAAGCCCATGTATTTCACTATTTATTCAATTCTATAGTAATGCCAAAGCTTTGCCTTTTGGCATATTTCTCTGGCTATCTTGTGGCTTTCCTGATAGAAAATTTGTCCATCCTCTTGTAAAATATATGTTGAAATATTAACATGTTTCATTTTTGTCATGTTGAATCAGAGTCTGTCACGTGCACACTTGCAAAATTATTTCTTTTAACAAATAGTTTTGCATCTTTTAATGATAAAGCTATTATTCTACATGGCAGCATGGCAATATGGGGACCTTGTTTACCTAATATTCTTTTTCCCTTAAAGTTCTGCCAGAATAAAAACACATCTTTATTTGCTATTATAACTAAGTATTTGAAAACTAGATCATAGTTTGAGTGCTTGCCCCTGATAAGAAAATATATAGGTGATTATTATAATTAACTAAAAGGCAAATGCCTTCAAAGGGTAGGGAGTTTTGTTATCTTACTCTACAAAATGGTAAGAGAAATCAAGCAGCCTGATGGGCTGCCCGCCAAATGATTATCATATTATAACCACATGGGTCAGATTTGTTGCCTAATCACTTTATATTCAAACATACACACATAGAATAAAAATTTTTCAGTTTAGAGGAAAATTTAATATCTTAAATGTTTCAGAGTAATCTGTGTTTACCCCTTTCAATGTAGTAGGTGTTTCATGATATATTTTGATATTTGGATATGGTTATGTATCTTTTTATAGCTGCAGCTATGCTGCCTTGAAGAAGGTCTTTCCCTTCAGCTTATTCTCAGTACTTATCACTGCCACTCCTTTGGAGATGGCAACCTCAAATCTGCTGGTGGAGCTACTGTGAAACTCCATCCGTTCCAGTCAAGATAAGCTAAATTAACAAAGACCTAATATTTAAACTGAGACAAGTCTAATGAGCTAGATTAGCTTGAAGGAAAGAAGCAAGGCAATTGTATTGCAAACATCCATCTGTCCATGTCTTGCCAAAAATCTCTGCATCCTTCAACCAGACCTGACAGAGCCTGAAGAGTCAAGCTTTGTGAAATATTATGGCTATATATTGATTAGTTTATACTCTCCCTTTCTTCTCTGCTGATTTGCAAGAAAAAGAAAACTTTAACAGTACGGTTAAGTGAAATAAGAAGAATCTTTAAGGAACATTTTTCACATTTAAGGGTGGGCAATGTAGTGAACCAAGAAAAGCAACAAATGCAAAAGGCTCATAATAAGCTTAATTCAATGAAATTATTCTCTGGTGCCAAAAGTGAGCTAGAGACAGGTATAAGAACAGGTATAAGAACAAAGTTATCTCAGAAACCTCAGAATCCAAGTAACAGGAGAGGGGATAAGGGAAATTACCAACCATTCTAGCAAAAAAAAAGGATAGGTTTTCTTCTCAGAAAAAAAATAAATATAGCAAAGGAAAAGTCAATAGAAAAAAAAAAAATAACATCAGTATGAATGCTTGAAGCAAGAGCTATATCCAGGAAGTTAACAATGTGCAACGCCTGACATCGTCTGCTTAAACCTCACAGAGAGGCTGCAGAAGCCTGCCGATGGGAGCTCACCACTGCATGAGGCCCTGGGGTTCTTTACAGCAATAATATGTTCTGAGTTTTCCCTCTAATTTTTCAAACAATAAGCATAGAGGGCAAAAAGGCAGCAAACAGCTGTTGTAGCATGGCAGATGATATTTATATTTGTTTTGATTCTGAATGATAATGGCAAAGGGCTAAATGCTGTCTTTCTTTACAACAGCATCTAGGTCCCATCAGAGTTGTCTCAGCACTATGAATAAAACGTAATTCTCCTCTTCCAAGTTAGCAAAACTTATTTTGTGGTATTAGCAAAACAGTGTAGAGACCAGTGGGTTTTGGGAGAGGAAAGGAAGAGGAGGCTGGGAAACCACAGGGCAGGGACTGGATGAGTTTCAGAGGGGAAGCTAAGAAGGAAGAATTGAAGTCTGGGGTTTTATTCTCTGTTATTCTCTCCTTGCTGCACACACAATTTCAAAATTCACATATTTGCACCATACCCTTCACTATATCTGCCTGTGAGACAGATGCTTAAACCTGTCTCCTGGAAGAAACTCCATTTACTCTTTACCCTGCCTTCCTCCTCACTGTTCAGCTGCCCCCCAGGTCTCGCCTAAGCCTGAAAAACTGACAGATCTGGGTTCACTCGTGCTGTAGAATGGGAAAAGGATGGGCCACAGCCAATAAATCTGGCTGAACAATTGATAGTCCTGCAGACTTTCCTTGAAGGGTGGTGAATGTGACTTCCCACACTCCACCTGTATGGGCAGAAGCAGCAGCAAGTCTAAGAAAGAGTTTGGAACGGGTCATTCATGAGACTTATGGTGAAGGCAAAGTAGAGCTTGTAGTGGATGAGTTGCCTGGAGGAGGTTGCCCGAAGAAATGCCCCTTCTCTGGAAGTATTCAAGACCAGGTCTAGTGGAAGGTGCCTATATCATGGCAGGGGTGTAGGAAGAAGAAGATCTTTAAGGTCCCTTCTATACCCAAACAAAACTACGATTCTATGATCACAAAGTTAAAAAAACAGAGGGAAGAAAGGAGGGCAGGATTTTATGCTTTGTAAAATTGCTTGGTAATAGAAATGGCTTGTGCCTCATGGGAGGATTTGTAGCATTTTTCATTCACTTTTTACATCCTAATATCATGGAAGTGTTCCTATTTGTAATAGAAAATGCCTCAGCATAAATTAAAAATGTAACACATTCACTAGACTAAAGATAATGGGTAACATTTAACCTGAAATTTCCCGAGCAAGAGAAACAATGATGGAGATTTTCAAATGGGCTTGCAGGAGGAAAACTAGGGGAAGGCTGGGTCAGTTTTTCAAATTTGGGATTGATGATTTAAAAAAAACCAACGCAAAACAAACCACACAATGAAAACCCCCTTGCTAATAGGTGAAGTGAGATGCCCCATTCGGTAAGATCTCTGGAAGACACAGAATTAATCCTTGGAAGTCAAACAAAGGAAAACACTCTGTTTCAACATTTTCTGCCATGCTGAAAAAGCCAACATGTTGTACTTGCTCTGAGCTACTATTCTTACTCTGCTGAGAAAGGCTTACCAGAAGATATAGTCTCCAGCGTGACTATTTGGATCCTATTCACTTTTCTTAAATGTAATAGTTGAAAGTGAGCCACAGTTTACTGCAAGCCATTGAACTAATTAAAATTTAAAACTTGAGGAGGCCATAACTGAAGGTGGATAACCATGTATGCATAATTTCTCTCCTTTGCCCCTGACCAACTCCCAACAAATTTCCAAAAAGCAGCAAATGTATCATTAACAGGCTTTACTTTACCTTGATGTTCCCAGGCTGACATCTGGTTAGGCTTTCACCTATCTTGCCTTGCTGTATCAATATCCTTGACATTGATTTGAGTAATTTTCAGTGAAGTATGGATTAAAACTTTAGCAACATTTTGTTTTATTGTGCCGCTAATTTCAGAATATAAATTCATTTCTTAGGTTAATATGAAGGCTGTTCACCCTTATAATGTGTCCCTGAAAAGAGAAATGGTAACATGGTCCATACAGATGGCTGGGAATCTCAGTGAGAGTTTAAGATATAGGGTACAAGAAGGGACAGGCAACTGGACCATTATTTTCGGCTTCCAGGAGAGGGATGCAGACGAAAGATCTACACCTATAAATATGCTTATACAGTCCCAGCCTGAAGCAGTGCCTTGGCTTTGGAAACTTAAAGCAGACAAGAAAATTGGACTAGGACCAACAATAACCTCAGTGCTATCTGAACTGGAAAAACCTAGCACTAGAAAAGTGGACAAAGCACAAGAAATAAAGCATTCTGTGGCACAATGTCCCCCTTTCTTATCAATACTACTTTGTTTGCTTACTACAAAAGTGCTGTTAGGTTTTGTGTTTCTCCTTTTCAACTCTTCAATAAATTATAAAAAACAACAAACAAAAATTTAATTGAAACTACGTGAAGTTGCTCAGTGACTGGCTATGCATCTATCACACCCTTTACAAATGCAAAGCACCGAAATACAAAGAAATGACTAGACAATATAATAAGTCCTTACACTTTGCCCATCATGAACAAATGCATTACTTCTATCAAGTGCAAAAATGTTAATTCTCCATTTCAAAACAACCACTCTGTCTCATGAACAGTAAGCTTTTAATACACACTTTTCATTGTGCCATCTGATATTTTTAAGTGACAGCATTGATAAGGGAGCCTCCATTAATAAGCTTTGTTTGAATAATTTAATTCTTTCAGAATGATTTTGAATTTATAATTAACAGGAAGACCTTGATAACAGAATGGGTCAGATCCTTGGCAAGAATAAGTAGAAACCAGATATTTCAACTGAGAACCATTTTTTGTCACTTACACCTTCCTTTTTTTAACTACAAGTTTTACAGGAATAAAAGAAGCTAACCTACGAGTATTAGACAGTTTGTTTCAAGAGATTATTGAAATTTCTCTGTTTTTCCTTTTGTCTGAACTAAGAATTTCCATACTCATGGTTGTATCAAAACAGCTCTCTTCAGTGTATGTCTGTAATGTCATGATTATCTGTAAGACCCCCCACATTTTTGTCTTATTTGCCTGACAAACCTCTCTCCTAACACAGGAAAATTATGCAAAATCTTAACTGTCACTTAAATCTAAATTTCTCATTTTTGTGGTTACTAACGGGAACAGAATGTTGTGTTGTTTGAACAAATCCCTAGAGACTGAGATAAAATACTTCCAGAAGGATATGAATTGTTCCTATTAATCTCAATGGCATGTTAACTGTGATATAAAGTAAAATGGGTACTGCTGTTTAGCCTTTCTTACACAGGAACAAAGTTAAAAAGTGTCTATCAATCAGCTGAATTGATAGACATAAAATGAAAAATGAAAAAACGAAGGACACAATTATGCTACTACCTGTGGAACTCATCTACACATGGCTTCAGCATACAAAAGGAGACTAAAGAACAAAAGAGGATTAAAAAATGAGGTACACTTATTAAAAATAAAGAGAAAATTCAACACAGACACAAACTTGAGACAGAAAAAAATTATCACATTTTCTACTGCATAATTATGCAGTAGAAAGGCTTTACAGTTATTTTTCAAGTTCTTCTGATTCTTGAAGTATATCTAGGATCAATACAAATTGCATAGATGACAATACCTGTATGTGGAAATTTAAACTATATTTTTAAAGAGTAAGAGACCTAAATGAAATGGATGTTAACCTGTTCCAGAGTTTGAGTCCCAAAAAATTCTGGTGACTGCCTTTAACTACCAAAATTGCTCAACTTCCAGAATGAACAAGTGTCTTCACAGAACCAAAGAAGCTCTGTCTTCAAAGTGGAATTTGATTTACAACTTTGACTACATAAATGTTGTCCAGTATGATTCCTAATTTTTAATGTTTGTTAAGAGTTTTTGATGAAAAGCTTGTTGACCTCATCAGCTACAGTAAATCATAGCTGATTTTGCAGTACTGTAAAATTATAAATTTTTGTAGAAAATAATGTGAAGGATTTCCAGATTAAAAAAGGGATTTTCTCAATCTGTATAAATTATTCATTCAAACCTGATGATAAACAAACTTATCAAGGCAATGATGCCTTTCTTCAGTGGAAAGCTCAAGGTTTGAATCCGGAATCTCAGTTTGGCAACACTACTTAGGTAGTAATCTATTAAATAAAACTTATTAAACCTACCTAACTATACAGTGAAGTCACCTACTATAATATTCTCCTCTCTCCCCACCCTTGAAGGGCTACACCCAAAATAGATTTTTTTAGATGGTGCACCTATTTGTGTCACATAAAAATATTTAACAAGGTGAATAAAAACAGTCCTGAGACTAGAGAAAGCCTGCAATACCTCTGGCTTTTCAGAGCATAAGGAAGTTATAACCTTTATATCCATTCCATATCCATATATATCCATATATCCTCTACCCTTTTGATTGATATTTCATTAATGCAACAGGACTTGTATAGCAGTGTATTTTATGTTACAAGAGCATCATTTTGCATAGTTTTAAATGATAGGATAGCATTACCTCCTTGTGTCACCTATTGAAATTTAGAGGATTTCTTCATTTTGTGAGGCAGGGAAATGGATGACAACTTTGAACTTGCTTACAGATGGCTTTTGAGCACCCCCTGTAATCATGACTTGCAATTCGCCAAGCTAAAAAAATATCAGTTCTCTGGGAGGCGATATACAACAGCTGAATGTAAAGAGCTCCTTCAGTTGAACGAGAGGCATTTCTACACTCAATGGGAGTGGCAAAGAGAGGGGCCTCTGGATCTGCTTTCTGAAGTAGATTTAACCAGTCTTAAAACAGTTTTTGGATGTTTATCCCTAATAGACCATTGACCTCTTGTTTGTCTCATGTTCTGCTTCACAGAAGTCCAAAAGCAGAGACTCCAGTTATATTTTGTTATTGCACATGATTTTAAAAACAGCCTCAGAATCTGCAAAATTCAAGGTGACTATGTAAGCCTGAAACCATTTTTAAAGGAAGAAACAACCAGTTTTGAAGATCTGTCACAGAACCAAAACCTTTCACTCCACAGATCTGTATACCACATAGAGTACCTCGTGTTTCATGTTGATCATTTCTATAGATGCTTTAACAACCCCCAGGTTGTTAATAATTCTACTATAAGATTCAAAGAACTAGGATGAGATTTCATATTCCACCTTGCTCCTTTGAAATTGTTTCTCTGCTATTTCCTAAATTTTGTTTCTTTTTCTTTCTTCCCTTTTACCCTTCAAGTATACTGAAGTGTATTACTGATACTGGTAATTCAGTGCCAGAGGATTCCCCATTGGCAAAACCACTCATCTAAAATAAATGGAAGTCATTCTCCTCATATAGAATGTTTTTAGATAGTAGAAATATTGATTATCATGCTTTCAAGTTCAATAGAATAAGACAAAAGAACGGTGACTGACAGAAAATACTTGGCAAATAGGCAGTTAGTGCTCTATGCCTTTGTTTTCAAAATATTTTGATCACCCCAAATATATATGTAATTTTGATCAATTGATTCCATTGCTTCCAACTTTCCCATTGTAAAGCTCTTCAGAGAAACTTCTTCTTGTCTAGAAACAAATGTATTTTTCAAGGCAATCACAATACGTAACCAGCATTTTTTTGTTTGCACATTATATCCTCTGTCCCCTCCCCAAATATTTACATTTATAAGGGTAATTGATTCTTCCAAGAACAGTTAAGACTTCTTCATGCCTCAAAGCATCCTTCCTATATTAGCCATTAATACACCCTCCTTTTGTGGGATCAAGCACTTGTATGCATTTTCACGGCTTTGGGAGAATAGAATCCATGAGTCAGTTCCACAGAGATGAAGCAGAAAACACCTGTATATGTTCTTTCCTTCCCTCCTTCAAAAACTCTTATATCTCCACAAACTAGTTTCTTTTGAGGCCTCTTATGCTAAACCAACAGTTTCTATCCATCTTTTGGACTTGCCTTACCGTATGGATGTATGGGTAATTCCAGGGGGTCTAGGTGTCTTCAAGTAAAGAAAAAAAAAAACAATACTCTGTATCATCTGGATGGCATGCATCTAAAATAACTCATTTACTGACAACCCAGAACTTCCAGTCTTCAACCCTTTTAAAACTGGAAAAGCTCCTCCCTAGATCAGCAGCATTGAATAAATCCTAGTACTTGCTGCTACACAGCAATCCTCCCAGTTAGACCAGTGGTGCAGCAGGACACAGGAAATGTGCTGCTGATCTTTTCTATGGGGGTAAGATTATAAAAACAAAACTGATTTAGATGAAGATTTCAGCTCTAGGCCTTGCCAGTTGGTCGGAACCCTGTCATGTGAGCAATATTCTTGTAGCCTGTTCCTTCTTTTGCAATTTTGGGCCACACACCTATAGATTAACTCACTTTAGCCCTAGCAATTTTAGTACTGAAGGCGATTCAGCCTGGTGTGGTAACAACAGCCACTAAAATCACAGGTAATTTCTGAACTAGCTTGGAAAAACACTGTTCCCTTTTCAGGAGATTGTGCTACCACTGCTGAGCTTGGCACAGCAATCAGAAATCAGACCTGCTTAAGCTTGGAGCCAGCAACAAGATGACTTTGTGTGTGTCTTGGGGCAAAAATGCTGTCAGGGCAGATGTCCCTGTACTACCTCAGCCTGTTGAAGAGGCTGATCTCCCTTTTCCAGCAAAGAACTGGAGACCTCATATGATCTCCTCTTTCCCTAACAAGCTATATAACCATTTGCTGTTGAAACTTGAAATTTGATTTCTTTCAAGAAATGGAGATCCCAAACAGCACCTGGAGAGAAAGCTGATGACAATGTGCTGCAAGATTGATTGATCTATCTATTAATCCTTTTTTTTTTTTTTTTTCCCTTCTATGACCATTTTACTTCAGCCAGCCATGGCACCTTGCTCTTCTAGGAGTGCTAACTACCCAGTTTTCTCTGTGTCAGGGTTAACAGCATGCCTGACAGCAGTTTTTGATCTTTCACAGGTGCTGACTACCCTTTACCTCTCAAATTGCTCAGCTGATCAGCAAATTTTTCTCAGCTGAAGATGCTGCGTGCCTGAGAGAGCTCCTGTATTTTTCCCAGCTGGTTTTAAATAAATATATATATATAT
>VXBJ01000050.1:0-65954 GCA_013400055.1 Nycticryphes semicollaris | reverse complement strand
CTTCCCTGGGTCTAATGCAGAAGATGATTAATCATATATATTGCTGTTTTAAACTGCTGCAGGTACACCCTCATTGAGTTTTCCCATATCTTTTCTCATGCTGTGTCCCCAGGCCTCAGCTGTAACCCAAGATACCAGGAGATATCAATTATATGTTCCTGCAAATATGTATAACATAGAAAACTTTATAAGTCCTTAAATACAAATATGCAGCTTGTGCGTTTGACAAATCTTCATGTCTCTGTCAAAAAGATCTCTGTTGAGAAACAGTAAAACGACTAGGCTCATTTTCATATTTTCATGTCTTTCCCAATCACTTTTGGTCCTGAATGACCCCTTTTATGTCTAAATTGTGTATTGTTTAAATCCTGAAGCTGTCCCAAAATGTGGTTGAAGCTTATTAAGAAGTACCATTTCCTTCAGTGTAAGTCAGAACAGCTTGTAAGAGCCATCCAGAGGCAAAGCTCAGGTCTCTGTCCTTTCTCCAGCCCTGGGAGCTGTGGTTCACCCTGAAGCCCACTTTTTGTCCACATCACCCTCCCTGCCCCTCTGCAAGGTACACGTACACTCGTGGTACCCACTTGCCTGGGAGGGGCTGTCAGGTGTGAACATGTAAACTGGAACCAGTTCTACTCCTGAGCCAATGGCAGCACTCATTTCTGTGGCATGGGAGAGTATCCAGATCTCACACTTAATATTTGGCAGACTGTAAAGGTAATTACCAGATTATTATCAAGTATTTACCAGGTTGCTTTATTAGAAGAAGGATGTTTGTAATGTGAGAACCAGAGAGGTTTGTGCTTCGAGTACCCCTCTAACGCATCAGTAACATACTGAATATAGTGTTTGTTGCTATCCAGAAATCATCTGTATTTCCCACAGCATTTTAAATGCTTGTTTAACAGGCAGGAGATAGTATCTCTCTATCATACTGTATCATAAGGATAAAGTTAATTAACAGAATAAGAATGTCTATCAATGGATGCAGCTACAACTGTGTCCTTCTCCCCACGTGCTCCGATGCAGGGATCCAGCGCTGTGCTTGGAGGGAGGAGAAGGTATTTTCCTGACAACAGAAATCAGCTGCACCCTAGAAGCTTCTCCCAACGTGCTGGAGAGAGCCAGGGGTGTGGACAACTGCTCATTTCATGTTACTTTCCTGTGCAAGTGCAGCAAGAAATTATTTCACAAGGTCACTTCATAGGAGAAGTGCAGCCACAGAGCAACTGGCCACTGGTGCAGTCTCTCTGTCCCTCTCTCCGCTGCGATGCTACACTTGGTGTCTTTAACCTGCCCTCTACGTTTGGACTAAATTTGGGCTTGTCATTCTTACACAAAAAGGCACATCGGTGCCCTGTGCTTGGCTTAGTCTCGGTCACCTCCAAGTCTGCACATGCAATTAGAGCCTCCTTGTCTGCTCCCACGGTGTATCCTCTGCCTGGCTTTGACCTGACAAATACCCTTCCTTGACCTCTTTTCTGAGGAGGTTCCTGTCTCCTGCTGTGATGCTGCCAAACCTGTCGCTGCCATCCCACCATGCTGCCATCCCACCATGCTGCCATCCCACCATGCTGCCATCCCACCATGCCGAGCAACCCTGGGTGGGGGAAGCACTGCCTGCCCTGAACGATTCTCTGGGAGGAGGGATGCCAATGCTTCCGTGGGTTTCTATTCCAAGTAAGCATTTTCACCTAATCCCTGCACATATAGACCATAAAATTAATGCTTTATTAACCTAAGCATTTAACCATAACCATTAATCTAAGCATATCTAAGCTTTATTATGGTCACACTTGTTCTTTACTGCTGCTATCAAAACAGAGGCTTTAGTGCCATAAATCTAGTGGTGAGTTCAAGAACGGCAGCCGAGGACTCCCCTTACTTCTGTGAGGTGCTGTAGGAGTTCTTTCCAAAGCACAAGCAGCTCACAGACGGTGATAAAGGATTGCATGGCCTCTCCCATAAAGCTTGGCTTCATTATGTGTAATTTTGTCAGAACTTAAATTTCTTGGGCTGAAATTCCCCGCCTCTGCGGGCTGCAGGGGATCGTGGGGAGGAGAGGGAAAACTGGAGTCTAATAGAAAGAGAAGGGGGCTGGGACTTTGGGGGCAGGTACAGACCTGGGGATTGGGTATGGGGAAGGATGGGAGGTGGGTCACAAGAGGCAGGGCAGGGGGCCATGGGGAGGGATGGGGGGTGAGCCCCCTGTCTCCCCCACAGCCAGCATGAGCCCATGTGCATGTCCCTCCAGGCTTCTGAGGCACAGTGACCCCCCGGCAGCAGTGCAGGACTATCTGGTGAAGGTCTGTTTTCCCCCGTTCTTTTTTCAGCCTAAGAAAGGGTGTGCAAGAAGCAAAGGTGCCACGAGATGTCACAGGCTGTCTGTTCAGGCCCAGCTGGCTCTCCAGGGACTTTCAGTACACGATGGACTGCTCATTTTCACATTAAGGCCAAATTACCCAGTGGTGGGAATTGTGCTCTGCGTAGTGTACGGGGTGAACACACACTGTCCACAGATACTGGAGCTCCTACTGAAGCTGCTTTTGAAGTACCCAAAGGTTAGGTTTGCCTTTATGGGCAGCACCTTCTCAGGCATGTGGCCTCTGAATTATTCCAGGATGATTTTCTGGGGCTGTTGCACACCGAGTCTCCCAGCTGCCCAGGAGATGGCAGTCCTGCATTGGGACAATGTGCACGCTGCCTGCAGATGGCACCAGAAATTTCCCGAAGAGTTTTTTGAGGCTTGAAAGGAAATCCAAGTCGGTACTTAGGCTCTATTAGGAAGGAGAGGACTGTCCTTGCAGTGACTGATGGCCCAGCAGCAGCAGCAGCAATGAGGATAGTCTGTGCTCAGCAGACAAGTGTTCCTGGGTACGTATTAATGGTGTGAACCTCAGCAAGGGAACAGTGGTGCTGTCAAGATGGTGTCACCACAGATGACCTGGAGATGGGAGGTCGTTGTGGCTTTAGTTCCTCCAAATTTGAAGGCTTTAATCACAGCCAAGCAAAAGCTTCCTTATGAGGATCAATCCAACTGGAAAGGAGCTCAAACATCAGCTACCACTTCCCAGTTGGAGCCAAGGGCAGTGCCTTTAGCATTCAAGCAGAGAGTGTGTGATGGGGACCTTCCTTCCTAGCCCTTGCTGCCAATCCATGTCCCTACCAGGAGCCCCATCTGTCCCCCTGCTCCCCACTTCCAGCCCTCAGTTGCTGTCATGCTTCCCCTCAGTCCCATCCTCCCTCACATTCACCAACATCCCCAACTCATCCTTGTCATACCCAGGGCTCCCTCCTCTTTCCAGCCCAGCTCAGGGGCTGTGTCTTCTCTCCATTTCCCATCCCCTACTCATTCACCTTTCTTGCCCCTTGGTGAGTGGTGACATTGTAAGTGGGACAGTTTTCTGCTCGAAGGAGAAACAGCAGAGCTGAGCAAGGGACACAGTTGCTGGAAGGGTGCTAGGAGCCATCCTCAATGCAGAGCCCTTCATGGAGGGTGCTGGAAATAACCAGCAACAACTTGGGATCTAATTCCTGGGGTGCAGCCTCAGAATTCATCTTCCCTTTGTTGTTCTCCTAAAAAGACAGTCATTGGTGTCAGAGTTAGTAACGTGCTGCTGCACAGAGACTTCAGACCACGAGTACGCTGCAAATAGAGCTGCTGAATATGGAGACAGCTGGGCCCAGAGAGAGTCAACCAAAAGGAGCATCTTCTCTGAGAAGATCCCTGGCATGAGAAACCAGCCAGGGAAAGACCTGACCTTCAAAGCAAGAAAACAAACTTCTCAGGGTTATTTTTAGTGTAGAAACAGGACTTTGTAGTGGAAAGTGCTGTCACAATGCTCTGCTCGGCACTCCACAAAACAACAGTCATGGTCATGTTGCAGAGCCATAAACTCTGTTGGAAAATGAAACCTCTTCATCCCTTTTCTCTCTAAAGTCACATAAGCAAATCTAAAAATCCCTCTTTTGCAATTCTGTTCTTTAGTAGATGCTTTGTAGTCTTTATTCTTAAAGCTTTGCAAATGTTTATGGTTATATAATACTGTGCTGGTGTTGTCAGTTATTTCTGGTCACTTTTCTGCTGAAGGATGGAAAACTTTGTTGGTCTTCAAACTTTTTCAACCCCAAGAGCTTCTTTTCAAATGTTTCTTTGTGAATGTAGAAGGCTGGTGTGTTTACATCAACTGCCAGATGCCATCTCAGTATGCATAGGTACACACCCAAAAATGTCCTCAGATTGGATGCTGTAGAAAACCCTTTGAGCACAAAACATTCATATTAGTTGGGAATTAATTAGTTATCTTGTAATTTTTTTGCACACTTAGGACAAGAAGGAAGCCTGCTCTCCTGATCAGTCAGTTCTTCCTTTGATGCCTGTCTCAGGCTGAAGGCTGTTTAAGAAGTGCTGACAGGCTGTTTTGAAGTTGAAAGATGTACATGTGAGAAATAAAGATGTTTGGACTCATTTGAAACAGCCTTCAACTCCTGCTATCCTTGATGGAACTAAGGGGATTTATCTAAAAAAATTAGTCCAATACAAGGAGGAGATAAAGCTGCCTCTCTGAGGATGTTCTCAAATTTTCCCTCTTCAGAGACGAAAGCAGGAGATTTGTAAGTCTGGTACATGCAAGTTTGCAGAGGGAGTTTGAGGTGCTGGTGAGCCAGAGGAGCAAGGAGCCAGTGAGTAGTGGGAGAGGTGACATGTGTCTCTCCAGACTGGCTGTGCTGCTGGTCCAGCTCATGGCCAGGCAATGCAGAGAAGGGGCTTGTGCTCTGGCTAGTCTAGCCTGAGGGCGCTTGGGGAGATGATGCACCAGGGACGTTCCTGGCAGCTTCCAAACACACTCTTTGACCCAGAGGCAGTTGACCTGCTGATTTGCGAAGCCCTTCTTTGGGTCAATTCCTCCCTCCCTTGATGGACCTCCAATTACACAGGATCCCTGGCCCAGCATCCTGCTGATCTATTGGATGTAAAATGGGGCATTTTTCTCTGGCTTATGCCTCAGCCGTGCATAGTTGGAGGATGCTTGTGTCCTTATGGGAACACTTGGCCTGTTACCCCTGAGACTCAGGCAGCTGAAGGTGCTGTGGGTTTCTTTCAGAAGGACATTTCAGTCCTTCTCTATGAGTCTCTTTCCTCCTCCTTTCTCCTGCCCTGTGTCTCTCTGCAAGCAAGACCTTGTTTTGGAGAGGATTCATGGGCTAGCAGAAGTCAACCCTGCCCCAAGTGCTCTAAAGTCAGGATGAGCCTGAGTTATGATCCTAAATGTGACTTTGGCCATATGGGTCATGACGTGCTTCTCCCCTGCACCCCAGGTACCCCTCAGGAACCATATAATCAGGGCTCACCCTACACCCCAGTGCCCACTGGATGACACAATGCCAGGCTCAGTGCCAGCTCCCTGGGCATCATGCAGGCAGGACCCACCAAAAAGAAGCAGGACACAGCCCCTGGGCAGGTGGCCGCTGGAGGCTGCCACTGTGCTGTCTCCACTGATGCTCCCTGGAGGGTGACATGTGCTCCTCCGGTGCTGTGCATTTGGAGCTGCAGGCAGCCGATGAGCTCACGGCTTTCAGATGAAAAGGAGAGAGCTGATTAATCCTGGAGTCAGAAGAGCCACAAAAAGGCTCTTCAGGGAAGATTTAGTGAGCAGTGGCCCAGATACATCAAACTGTGTCCTGCATAAAGCCATATCCCTTTAGTGCTCCTCTCTGTGCGACACAGCTTACGGTACTTATCCTATTAGATGACTGACGCTGCTCTGATATATTCCAAGGAGACTGTGCTAAACTTTCTGTCACAGTTTTCCCCAACTGATTTCAATCACCTCCCATGGAGGCGACTGCCTACCTGGTGGTGTGGTGACGGCCATGTCCCTGCCAGGCAGGCAGGTTTCCGATGGGGTGGGCTCATGTGATGAGCTCACAGGGGTCCAGCAGCAAGAAAACCCCAACACCACCATGTGCCACGGTTCACCCAGGGCTGCCAGGGTATGTCCCCAAACAGCACCAGCATCACTGACCCTCTCCCAGGGTGGCAACGAGCACTGCTGGTGCTTGGCCTCTAGCACCTGGGATGGGTGCAAATCCCATGGAGACACCTACAGATGCTCTTTCTCTTTGCTGCTAGTGGCAAGGCATCCTCCAGATGTGCCAGTGTCATCCCTCCTTTTCAAGCTCCAACTGGGTACTAATCCAGTTGGACTCTAGTTTCCTTCTGACGTCAGAGACCTTTTGAACTGGACCAAAAGGCTCTGGCTTTACTCTGTATCTGCAAGCCTGGAGCGTGTTTTTGGGCTGGCAGTCTTGCTAAAACAGGAGGGACTGTCAGCAGCCTTCCCTCTGAGCAGGCATGTCTTGGGGGCAGCTCCATCCCTGGTACCAAAGTGCCAGTCCTCAGGTACGATTTTAAGGCTGGTGTCAGTAGATGGCCATGCCAGGCACAACTATACATACTTAAATATTTTCAGTTGCCATTTCACTGTTGGAGCCAATAATGCCATCCCCAGTACTAGGTTTTGGTTGCTCCTGAGCCAAGGGCTTGGGGCTGGGGCAGCCGCACTGCAGAGGTGTGTGATGGGCAAACCACACTCAACCCCAACCCTCCTAAATTCCTGTCCAGGAAATACCTGCCAAGCCTCTTCAAGGGGAAACCCAGCCTTGGGATCAGCCACAGCTGTGGGCCATCTTGCAAGTGCTGGGGCCTCATTTGTACCCACGAGGAGAAGAAGTAGAAAGCTGTGGCCACCTCTGCACCTGGAGGTGGCCTTTGCACTTGACCGCAGCACTCTTCCCTTGGCACCCCAGGGTCTCTTTGAGAAGGGGTCCTCTTCCCTCTCTTTGCTGTAGCCAAATTATTAGGACANAAAAAAAAAAAAAAAGTCACTTTACTGCCTGTTTACTGCCTAATGCCTGGGAAGGTGTTTGATGAGACAAATAGCCTTGACCTCAAAATATTTCCTATCTGAGGGGAGAGCATGCTGTAACGGAGTGTTGTAGCACTGTAAAACTAAAGATGTTCTGCTGAGCTGATAAAACCCGGCATCCACATCACTGTAGGGCTGCACATGCTGTGAGTGCATATGAAAATTCACTGGCTTGAAAGTAACAGGGTGTTAGAAGTGCCTCTCCAGAAGCTGAGCCCGGGAGGATATGAAGACATCTGTATCATCTTATTTCTTCCATGCTTAGATTTGGAATATAAAGGATTTGTCTGGTGAGCTAGATTTTACCAATAACACTGGTAAACTCAAATGTCCTTGTGTTCTGTCCCCATGAACCCATCCCCCCACAGTGACCTTCTGTGCTCCGTGCACAGAGCGGGGAAGAACAGCCAGTGTGCAGGTGCTGGGGACACCACAGAGGTACCAAAGCTCAGCACAACTGTTATGAATAAGGGCGAAAACTGGTATGAATAAGGGCGAAAAAGGGATGCAATAAAGAATTTGGCTAACTTTTTAAATTTTAACTCAAATAAAATTCCCCCTGAACATCTCTTGACACATTCAGTCCAGTGCCAATGCCGCCTTTCAAAAGCCATGTTTAAACCCATCCCTGCTAAAGACTGACAATGTTATCTGTGTTTATACACCATGAATTCCTTGAGCCTGTTTTGTCAGACGACTTGCAGTACTTGCAGTGGTGATGAGATCGGCAATGACCTGCAAAGTGGCTCCTAACAATCCCAGCCTTTCCCCAGGCTGACATTTCATGATCTCAGAGTCCCCATGGCAAACCAGGGACTCACCCTCCCCATCAGGGAAAATCAAGTGTTTAATCATTGCAGTGGATTAAATGAAATAGTGTGGAGTTGCAGTTACAGCTGTAAAAGCACTTACATTCATTCTTGGCTTCCTAATCATAGAATCATAGAATCATAGAATCGTTCAGGTTGGAAGAGACCTTTGGGATCATCCAGTCCAACCATCAGCCCTATTCTACAACCAGCACCAACCTCTCTACCATGTCCTTTCAGGTTGTTGTAGAGAGTGATGAGGTCTCCCCTCAGCCTCAGTTCATCTGCAGCAATAAAGTCCAGGTTTTGAAAGATGGAAAGTAAAGAGCAGCATCCCTTGCGTCCCTGAATCCACTGTGGCTCTTTGCAGAGCTGGCTCCCAAGTTTCAGCTCGCCGGCAGCTGGCAGCAGCAGATGGCATCGCTGCACAACACGTCTGCTCTCGCCATCAGCCATGAAGACATCCAGAGGATTATATTCTTGGTCCACATTTGCTAGCGTTATGGTTTACCCCCAGCCGGCAGCCAGAACCACCACTTGCTCACTCCCCCAGTTTGGATGGAGAGAGAACTGGAAAAGTGGGAAAAAAACTCCTGGGTTGAGATAAAGGCAGTTTAAAAAGTCAAACAAAAGCCACATACACAAGCAAAGCAAAAAAAGGAATTCATTCACTGCTTCCCACAGGCAGGGACATGCTCAGCCATCCCCAGGACAGCAGGGCTCATCACGTGGAACGGTGACTTGGGAAGACAAACGCCATCACTCCAAACATCCCCCCTTTCCTTCTTCTTCCCCAGCTTTACCTACTGAGTGTGACCCTTTGGTCAGTTGGGGGTCAGCTGTCCCAGCTTGTCCCAACTCCTGGTGACCCCAGCCCATCACTGGCAGGGTGGGGTGCGGAGCAGAAAAGGCCTTGAGGGCTCAGCCACAATAAAACCTTCAGAGCACTGTCAACACTATTTCTCATCCCAAATCCAAAACATAGCACTGTACTAGCTGCTAGTAAAAATGCTAACTCTATCCCACTGACATCACAACAGCTAGCCATTAAATCCCTCCTTTTAAAGCAATTTCTTCTCAATGAAATGTTTACATGCTGATGCAGTGCATATCTGTTTTCCTTTTCACTCCTGTGGCAGTCAATGGATGCACTGTGTCTTGAGAGCATTTAGGAGGAAACTGTGACGTTGCAGGTGGGTGACGTTGTACCTTCCATGACTCACATTGTCCTTTGGGCTCAGAAGGGGACAGAAGACATGCTCTGAAGGGGACAGAGCTGGTGCTGTGCTGGTTTCCCAGGGGAACAAGATGTGGCTCCTGCCTGCAGTGGGAGCTGCTGGGGTCAGCTCTCTGGCGTGTTGGAAGTCTGGTTTCTGGGAGCTGGTTCTCGAGGGGTCCCACCAGCCTTGCAGGTCCCCTGGCCCCAGACAGCCATGAGGAAGGGCTCAACCTCTTGACAACCATGAGACGTTTCTGTCTTGTAGTACAGACCAGGAGTACTTTGCACAAAGTCCCTCAGTCCATTCCTGCCCCCAGCTGCCACTGGGGCTGCAGAGTCAGGTTTTATGCCAGGTGGGTGTCAGCATTGCTCCCCATGCCATTCCTGGGTGCTTCTTCCTGCCCAGCAGAGGACCCTGGTCACAACCAGGAGGAGTGGGATGTGCTGCAGGAGCCTTGTTCACACAATGAGGCTTAAACTGCATGGGACAGGGACTAGGACAACGCAGGGGCTAGTGGTGACCTTGGATTTTAAGTAGGGGAAGAGGCCAGTAGCCTCCTGGTTTAATGACCAGATGCAACTCCAGGATTTCTTCATGGAAACAGAAAGTTCATGCAGGCTGGGAAAAGAAAGGCTGGTAACATCGCAGACTTTGCTGATCATCTCTGCTTTGTACATGGTGGATTTTAATTAATCCCACATTTCAGAGTATCAGCAGCCGCTGGTAGGGTTCAGGAAGACCTGAATCACCTGCTCCATCCCCTCTGCATGCAGATTTGGGGCCAGGTTTCCCAGGGCAGGTGATTGCTACCAGCTTGTTCTGCTCAGCAGCAAATGTCATCCCAATGCAGGAGAGCACCAGCATCCTCCTGCTCGCTCTGCCCCGCACCAGTGGTCTCTTACCTTGACGGTCTCAACTGTGCCACTGTGGGAACAGTCCCCACTTGGGTGAACACTCTGGGGTTCAGCAGTGCTTGTGTGAGTCCCCACAACAGGGCGGGAAAGGGGACACTGGCTCAATCTGACAAGGGAAGGGGAAAGCAAAATCCTTGTAACAGGCCTGGATGGAAGCAAATGGAAGTGGATCAGCCCGGGGCTGCCCTCTCACTGCCCAAAATCCTGGAAGAGCCTCAAATTCCCCAGCAGTGTTGGAGGAAAGGACAGTGGAGATGGAGCTCCTGCATGAGTGGCAGGAGCAGAGCCACTGGACGAGCAGCAGAAGGAAAGGATGATGGTCAGAAGAAAGATCACCAATACTGGAGCAAAAACACCAGGAAGGTCCTGGCTTCTGAATTAGGGCTTAGCAAGCAGCAGAGTGTTCATAAATGGTGTTTTTGGTATCTTCGCTTGCAGGCATTGAAACCATTGGTAGCACAAAGGAGGAAGGGGCTTCTGCATCAATGAGCTGGAAACCCAAGGCCTTGTTCTCCTGGTGAAAGTGGAGATAAACATTATCAGCTATTACAAAAATTTCTTTCTTGCCCATACTCAGATGATATTTGAATTCACTCTTGCCAGCACAATAGTATTTGCTTTACACAAACTTAATCCTTGTTTATAATGCTAGAAATAGGCACTAAAAGTGACACATTCATTGCAGTAAATTTTTTTCTGTGTGCACAGGCAGCGTAGATATTAATGTTTTCTTTACTCAGGATGTGCTTTGAAATTTTTTCTGGGAAAAGAAAACACCTCTCGCACCTCACAGCTGGGAGCCAAACATTTCCCATCTTGCAGATGCTCCAGAGGCCAATAAGGAAAAAGTGAGGACGGGGAGACAGAAATATCTGCTTAGAAACAAATGTCCATAAAACTGGTGGCCAACAGCTGGCTGGTAGTGTGCAGTGGCTCTTCAGTAGGCACACAATGGGGTCCCAGCAGTGCAAGAGCTGCTTCTCAACCTCTTGCTGCCCAGGCTGCCCCTGCCCCATACCTGCACCCTGAGGGGGTGGGGGCAGGGAGCAGGGAGGCTGTGGCTGCTTGGGGGCTGCTTTCTGTCGGCATTAGGGCAGCTCCACACACTGCCACAGAGCTGCTGCAGCCACGTCTGGGTGGGCTCTGCTGTCAGGAGGTGCAGGGGAGGTCTGCAAGAACGGGTCTGCCCTGGCTGTGATCAGCAGCTGTGGGTCTATGGTGTCTGTTGAGAGCTCTGAAAGAGCATTGTCTGCTCAGCGATGCCCCAATTCACGGGTCAGACACCCCGGACTACTCAGACAGGGCTCCTCTGAGCTCAGCGTGGCTTTGCAGCCACCTCAGGGGCTGCAGTTGGGGCATTTACATGGACCTGCCATGAAACAGAAATGCTGGGAATGGGATAACTTCCCATCCCTCCTAGGGCATCACAACTCTGCAGAAATCAGTTATGAGATAAAAAGTTTTTGAAACATCATGTAACAGGTGTAGCATGTGGGGACAAAGATCATTTACCTTCTAGATCCACTTCTTAATTTTCTTTGAAATCTTCTCCAGTGGTTGACCTGCAAGTTAGTGTAGCTCTGGAAGGGTCTTGGGGTAATCTGAACTGCTCCCTGCAAGAAATACAACTTGTGTTTCACCTTCACATTCATCTCAGCCTTGCTGGGGAAAGCCCCTCCTGTCCTGAAACTCTTGCTCTCTCTGTAAGTGACATTTTGCAACTGCTGGGATTATTCAGTAATTTTTCAAATGCAAGACTTTGGAAAATGTTTTTTTGCAGTATCTTTTTGCAGGCTCAAAGCTGGCTTGGGCAAAAAAGTGTCATTTGTCACTGTAGGTTGCACTGTAGACAGCAGGGGCCTTGCACAGTGGTGGCTGGCGGCACGCGGCTGCCTCATGCAGAGGACATGCTGCAACCCCACGGTTTCTGCACTTTCAGTAGGAAGAGGCAGGATATTTTCTTGGCACCAGATGCTCCCTGAAGTGATTCCTGCTTTCACCTGAGACTCGGACAGAAATAGTCTCACATTTCAACTGGTCCTGTCCCTTTAGCTCCATTCCTGACATGAGCACTGGACATGACAAGCTAGACAGTTGCCACCATTGCTTAGTTCTGCTTCGTGCCTACAACTGCTGTTGAACCATGCAGTGTGTTTGCTCCAGAGGAAAGCATGGATATCCTTGAGTTTTCCACAGCGCTAGTTTGCTACATCCAGCTCCTGTCCACCTCAGCAGGGGTCTGTCAGGAGGGACCCCAGACTCTGCTCAGCTCTGTGTGAGCAGGGCTGCACCTCCAGGGTTGTGCCCTCACAGGAAGAAGCTCAGTAAAGGTCTCCAGACACCTGTTGGTGATATATCCAGGAAAAGTTCTGCTTGACACATGGGAAGTGTCTGCATGCCTTTGCTGCTCCTGGGATGTATTTGCTCACATCCTGATAAGGGCTCTTATCAGAGCAGATGAATATCCCTGCCGCAGGGAAATGCCCATTGAAGTTACAGCCCTATTACCAGCAGCTCATTAACACGCCCCAAGATGAGAATGGGTCCAGCAGTGTCAGCTGCACTCCTCCCCTGGCGCGCGCAGCTATAAATCTAGTGACTCAAAGCATATCTACAGTAACTTTCTGAACTTCCAAGTGTCCCTGTGGAGTCGGCATGGGTGAGTGTGAGGATGGGGAGCAGGGTAGGGTGGGTTCCCTGGCCTGTGGACCCCCAAAAGCAGTGCTGGTGGAGGGGGATGTTGAGAGCCTTTCCCCTGCAGAACTGTCCATTTGCTCCTGTGGATGGAGGACTTACCACAGAGGTAGGAGATGACACAGGGCACAAAGCAGGGTCAGACTCAAGGTCCATGCTGCTTTCACCAGGGCAAGTGAGGACATCTGAGCGGGATGGAGCCCCCAGCATCAGAAGGTCATGGATCTGTTGAAGCAGGGCCAGAGGAGGCCACAGACATGCTCCAAGGGCTGGAGCCACTCTGCTGTGAGAACAGGCTGAGAGAGTTGAGGAGGGGTTCAAACTGGNGGCTTGGAGCAACCTGGTGTGGTGGGAGGTGTCCCTGACCAGCGCAGGGGCGTTGGAACAAGATGAGGTTCTTTCCAACCTAGACCATTCAGTGCCAGTCCCTGGGTCTGCCCTCAGTGCAGCTCTGGCCAGTGTCAGGGCAGAGGAAAGCTGAGGAAGGGTCAGGTCAGGGGAGAGGGAACCCTGTCCCAGATGGTGAGGACCAGAGTAGGGTCAGACCAGTGCTGGGTCATACCTGATGGGTGCAGACCTGCTGGCTGTCCTGCAGGCCCACTCACTGTGCTGGGCTGACCAGAGGGACAGGGGCTCTCCACACCTCGCATCATTACCAGCGGGAAGAGCTTCAAAAAGGCTCAGGGTCCAGGCAAATTGAGGGGAGGTCTCTGCAAACAGGGTCTACCCAGGCTGTTCTCAGGAGCAGGAGGGCAAAAACCCCAGAGTGACCAATCCCCGTGCAAATGTGTCAGTGGGGGCAGAGAAGATATTGAACAAAGAAAAATATTGCAGCAACTCATCTCCTTGGAGCACCCCTTCATCCCAGCAGAGCAGGGACAGGTTCAGAGGAAAGGATGGGTTCAAGTCTCACAGATTGTCACTGCACGTTAGTTCTAGCCCAGCAGAGTCACAAATTTAAGTGCGTATATGTGAAAAATGTAAAATTGAAGTCACTGGTGTATGAAAATGTAGGTTCCCAATTGCTATCAGAAGTCCATCATTGTGGGGTGTCCAAAATAGAGGCATAATTGGAAAAGTCAGCCCTTTCCAGATGTTTTGCAATCCAACACTGCTGTAACCCCCGGAGATGCAGCTGTGATGCCACCTTTAAATGAATGTCCAGATTTTAATCTTGGGAAAACTATTATTACAATTAAGTTGAATAACATTATTATCTTTCCTTGATTACAACTCGGTGGGTACGTTTTTTTTTTATTATTATTTTGGATTTTCTGGAGTGTAGTGGAAAGAAGAAATACCATGAAGATGTTTAGTGAGCTGGGGGGTGGGGGAGGGTGTGGTGGAGCAGAAATTACTCTGCAAGGTTTCCTCTTAAGTTTGTACTTAAACATTTTGGTCAAGTTTCTTCTGATCTGGAAAGGACCCTTTGGTTATGGCAGCTGTTTCATCTTGCTGCAGCTGGTTCCCCATTACACCTTGTGCTCTGACAGTGGGATGCTCTGTTCGACTCTCACCTTGTCCCTTCCTCCTGCAGCGGCCCAATGTGGTCCCCTCCTGCTCCTTGCCTGTGTGTTGGCCCTGCCCACCCCACATCTCACTGGGACCATCCAAAGACAGTTCCTCTCCAATCAACCTGTCTTGAATAACACCATGTCTTCTCGGAACACGTTAGTGAATGGTAGGTACATGAAGATAGCTGTCTCTGCCAGCAGGACATGGCTGGGACCACCCCAGAGTGGGCTATCAGGGAGGACATCTTCCAACCCCTTGAGCTTTCAGCAGGACCCCAGCATGCCATAAGAGAGACAAACAACCCAGCATGAATCACCTGCCCTTCCTCAAACACCTAGTGGGTGCAGGCATGGGGTCTTGCAGTCACAGGCCTTTCTGCTCATGTGTAGGCATGGAGAAGTCCAGAGGGTGTGCTCTGATCCCTTCCCAAAGATAGGGCTGTCCCTCCCCACAGGAGTGTGGTAGGGACAGTCAGTGGGAAGGATGCAGAAGAAAGAAAGGTAATCCTACCACCAGCATCCCCAGCTGTTTTGCTTGTCCCAGGGCTAAGAACTGGTGAGGTGGTCTTCTCCTGTGAAATATCCTTGTCTGAGGGTACTTCACCAGACTGCACCATTCCCTGCCTCACCCTCAGCCATACTCCTGGGGTACTCAGGGTCCCACAGTGGCGAAACACATTTCCTGTAGTGGTTCAAGAGGATGGCTGATGTCCACATCGCTAAGGGAACATATGGCAAACCCATGCAAGTCTCTGGGGCAACAAAACCCCAAAAATAGTTGAAAATGGAGACTTCAGAAGACAAAGGCTCCTTTCCCAGCCAGGAGCATGATCACAGGTGTAAAGGTTCTACAACTTACTGCATGGGCTTCACTTCTTGAGCTGGAAAGTACATCCTGAACTGAGCTCTAACTATCTTTATGTCTTCCCTTGCCATTTCCAAATTTCCTCTCTGCTGTTCTTTCTCATGTTCCAGGTCAAATCCGGCTGGTGAATGGTTCCAACCACTGCTCTGGACGGGTGGAAGTTTGGTACCGCAATGAGTGGGGAACAGTGTGTGATGACAACTGGGACACAAGAGATGCCTCTGTGGTGTGTAGGCAGCTTGGCTGTGGAGAGGCAGTATCAGCGCCAGGCAGTGCATTTTTCGGGGCGGGATCTGGGACTATCTGGCTGGACGATGTTAACTGCAACGGGGAGGAGAAGCTCCTCACTCAGTGCTCATTGCAGTCTTGGGGACAGCACAACTGCAGGCATGGCGAGGATGCAGGCGTTGTGTGCTCAGGTGAGGATGGCGTTTGTATGATCTGTATTCCTCAGTCAATCCAGGTCTCATTAACTTCTTGGACTTGTCTTGCAGAATCAGCCACAGGAAGATGAATGCACTTCTGTCTTATTGCACAGTGTCTTATTAAATCACCCTCTCTCCTGCCCCAGGTTGGCCTAAGGACTGCAGTGAGATCCCCACTGGCAACCCCAGTGGGGTCTACGTCATCCAGCCCACCGGACTGCACCCCATCGTGGTGTACTGCGAAATGAATGTGACGGACGGGGGCTGGACGGTCATCCAGAGGAACCAGCAGAACACAGAGATCACCTGGGCTGAGTCCTGGAGCACCTATAAGTACGGCTTTGGGAACGTGCACACCGAGTACTGGCTGGGCACCGAGTACATCCATCAGATCTCCAGGCAGAAGGTCTACCAGGTCAGGTTTGTCATCCAGGATGCTGCAAACAGCACAAAATATGCAGATTACAACCTCTTCAGTGTGGAAGATGAGTCCCAGGGCTACCGTCTGAGACTGGGAACATACTCAGGGACAGCAGAGGATGCCATGGCCTCAAAGAGTCCCAGTGCCAACCATGACAACATGAAGTTCTCTGCAAAAGATCGGGATCAGGACACTTACAGTAAGAACTGTGCCTACAGCTATGAGGGTGGGTGGTGGTACTCAGCGTGTTATTCTGTACGGCTGAATGTCAAGGGGGGCATGACGTGGGGCAGCCTGTGCAATGGGAACTGCATAGCTTCTGCCATCCTCATCAAACCCATTGCCTACTGCTAGGGTTTCATTGCTGCCTGTCTGCTCTGGCATGTGGCCAGACCACTGCCCTCCCAGGCCCCTTTGTTAGGGGGAGCAGAGTGGTTGGTGGTTGGGACACCTGGAGCTCCCAAGGGATTCTTCTTTCCCCTCTTTTGCAGACTTCATCTGCTTCCCTTGCTGGGTTCTTCCCCTTTGAGCTGTTCTTATTTTAATTGCATTATAATCACACTAACACATTGCAAACCCTGTACTTCTGAAACATACCTGTTCTGGAGAATAAAAAACACTTTAGAAAAGTAATGCCTGGATGAGCCTAATGGAAAAATGCCCTTATTCTTAGGTGTACAAATAACCAGTATCTTTCTCTTCAGCGTTTCTGTCCCCCCCTTGTTAGCTGGAGTGGTGGAAGGATAAAGATTCCTTATTTCATCGTAAATCTGAATTAACTTCAGTTGCTGGAGATATGTCCTTGACACCTACACTTGGAGAGGTGTCTTCATCCACACTGGCCTTCAGTTCAGCAGTTGTTAAAACCTCTGGTAAAATCCCAGGTCTACAACACCATCTACAACCTGCAAATGCCTGCTCCACGCCTCCAGCATGTTTGTACAGGCTGATGCAGAGTGAGCATCTGCACTAGGGCAGTGCCAGGTTCCTTAAGAAAACAAATCTGTGGGGTTGCAGGGAAAATATCAATGCACAGGGCATCCCCCAGTGCTCCCATCGTGCCCAGTGCTCTCAGATGCCTATCCCAGCAGAGTCCCACCACAGGCACTTGCATATTGCCACAGGCGGTTGTACAAACAGGCTCTGGCTCACTGGAGGAGGTGCTATCCCCAAGCCCCAGGGGCTCCTTGGTCTGCAGCCAAAAGGCAGGTGTGGGTCCCCCATAGCCTGCTGTGTCCTGGTGGGTCCTGGCCACCCAACATCACCTGCTCCAGGGTGGAGAAGCCCTGGCTGTGATGCAATGCCCTGCCACCACCAGGAGCCCCACAGCCCCTGGACCTGCTGCAGAGAGCCCAGGCTGAGGACTGTGGGGCTGCCCTGCTTGCCCTGGATCTCCCCAGCTCACTGGGGCCTCAGATCATGACCTCCTAGCACCCAGCCCTGGGCTGCCAAGGCACCCCGGGGATGGGGCTCTGATCTAGTCCCTGCCCATGGGAGAGGGGTTGGACTAGATGGCCTTATAGGTCCCTTCCAACCCAAACTACTCTATGATTCTATGACCATCCCTGGAACGGATCCTCCATGGAATGAAACCCTCTCCTGGTGACCTGACACCCCTCAGGAGCACCCAGACACCCCTCCCTCTAGCCCTTGCTGCAGGATAGGACTGGGGCTCCAGCTCTCCCAGCTGTGCAAGGAACAGAGCAAGGAAAGGGTGAATCTTAGTGAGGGCATAAAATGCCCAACATCACCACCCAAACATGGTGTCCCCAAGCACCCTCCACTGCTGTGGGGCCTCAGCTCTTCCCGTGTGTGTGGAATGTTGCAGTGGTAGGTAGACACAAGGCAGCAAAGTCTGGCTCCAAGGTTTATTGCAGCAGATTTCTCCCACCATGGGTAGCAGAGCTGTGGGACGTGTGGGGCCTGGGGAGGGAGCAGGGCCTGAGCAAAGCAGGGATACACCGATTGCGCAGGGGAGGGAACTTGCACTGTCTCTCCCTGCCCAGGACAGTGCCTGTGTCCCAGTGCCAGCCAGCACCGTGGCACTGGGTGAAGCTGCCCACATGCCCGGGGCTCCGGGCGATCGTTCCTGAGCCTCAGAGCCGCTGTGTTTCAGCTGGTGGCGGTGCAGGAGCTGTGGGCAGTGCAGGACAGGCACTGGGGCTGGTACAGGGCTGTTGGCAGGCACGGGAGCGGGGCAGTGAGCTCGTGATGGGGGCAGTCCCACGGGTTCCTGGGAGGCTGGGTGCTGTGGCACGGTCAGCACACGTCTGTGGGTTTGACCAGGATGAGGGATGATGTGCAGTTACCGCTTGGGCAGATTCCTGGCCAGAAAATGTACCTCTTGCCATTGAGCAGGACATTCTGGCACTTGTCGTACCACCAGCCCCCATAGCTGTTGGCACAGTTCCCGCTGTACTGGTCCTGGTCCCTGTCAGCTGTGCTGAACTTCATGTTGTCGTGTATGCCCCCGTACTGGGAGTGGTAGGTGGTCAGATAGTCATCCCCATCACCAGAAAACCGGCCCAGCCTCAGTGGGTACCCACTAGCCTCGCTCTCCACGCTGAAGATGTCGTACTCGGCGTAGTGGGTGATGTTGGCTTTATTCCGCACAATGAAGCGGACCTTGTAGGTGCCCTGCTGTGTCAGCAGGTGCAGGTACTCAGTGCCCAGCCAGTGATCGCCCCGCACGTCTCCAAAGCCGTACTTGTAGGTGGTCCAGGACTCCTTCCATGTGATTTCAGTGGTGTAAGTGTTTCTCTGGACAACAGTCCAGCCCTTGCCTTCGGTGTCCATGTCACACCACACCACCCGCGGGGGTGACCCTGCCGGCTGGATGACGTACACCCCACTGGGGCTGCTGCTGGAGAGGTTGCTGCAGTCTGTGTAGAACCCTGTAGCAGCAGATGAAGCAAGACATGAGGGACCTGTACTGGAGGATGTGGCAGCAGGTTATTGTGGGGCAGCTGTGCTGATCCTACTGGTGCTGGATCTCGCTGGGTACTCTGCAACCAGTAGAACTTATTTGGAACACCTCTTATCTGCTGGTGATGAGAGAGAATTGCTCTGCTTTGCAAGTTGGTTTGAAAGCAGAGATTTGCTCTCTGTGGCTGCAGGCATGGGGACACTTGCACCCAGCACCTCAGAGCCTGGCCATGGGCAGCAGTCAGCAGTGCAGCTGCCCCCAAACCTGGCACCTTTTCAGCTGTGCCCCCAGCACCCCTACTCAGAATCACAGAATCATAGAATAGTTTGGGTGGGAAAAGACCTTTAAAGGTCATCTGGTCCAACTCCCCTGCAACGAGCAGGGCCATCTTCAATTAGATCAGGTGCTCAGAGCCCCGTTGAATCCACTCACCGCTCTGGTAGCTGGCTACACACGCTGGGCTCACACAGAGGAGAAGTATCCCCACCAAAGGTAGGAGGACAAGGTCCCCACGAAGCCAACTTGTCCCAGCCTGGAGCCCTGGGGAGGAAAGTGCCCATCACTGTCAGGATCCCAAGCACCACCACCCCTGGCCCCCTGGGGAGCTTGGAGTCACGGGGCATGGGTAGGAGCAGGGTGCTCCCAGGGTGGTGGGAGCTGCAGGGGTGAAGCAAGGTGACAAATGGCTTTGTCACCCTCCTGATCAACCCCTTCCCTGCACCAGGCAGCAGCTTGCAATCACATTTTCTCATGTTTCTCCTAAATGCGGTTTGGGTTTTTTTTCCGCAGGTCCAGAGGCAAAAGGATGTTTTTATGGGAAAAAATAAATCTGTGTTAAGGGCATTCAGAGAAAACAGGTCAAAGCCCTGCAGCTGAATTTGGTGTACAAAACTGGGTGCTCCAGGTGGAGAACATGCAATTCGTGGGGATGCAGGAAACAGCTCAGCATCAGAAACAGCAGAGAAAGAGAGAAATGGCCGGGTGGAAAGGGGAGGAATGGGATGGTTGCTGGACATTCTCATCAGCTCCTGCTCCTGCAGTCCCTCGCTGCCGGCACTTAGCTTGGTTATCTCCTTGCATCCCCCGGAGCTGCGAGTGCTGCAGAAAAGGAGCTGTGAGGAAGAGGACTCACCCATCACTGAGGTGCTGCGGAGCGGATGCTGGGAGCCGGAGCAGTCAGTCCCGCTGCTCTCAGCTCCATGCCGGCATCTGTCCCTTTATACCCAGGTCTCTCCCGATACACACCTCCTCTGTGTGAGGATCTTGGCTCCCCCCTGTTTGCACGGACAAAGTTAATCATTGTGTGCCCATCTGGTGGCTTCTCTTTGCTCAAGATTACACAAAGAGGCCCTAAGTTAGTTTTTTTTTTGGAAGGAAAAATAAAGTACTCCAAATCTCCCAGCTGTGAGGTGTTTATCAATTGCAATATATTGGACCTTCCCAGGGGTTAAATCTTTCTGGGGATCTACCAACTGCTGCAGGGCAATAAAGGAACTGAAGGAGAGGGGAAAGGCAAACAGAATGGAAGGAGTGTGAACACCAAAGGCACAGGAGAGATTTGTGTCATTTGGAGATCAAAGAGGGTAAAACTTACGGGCAATGGTTTGTCAACAGTTACCAGCTCCCAGCATGTCACAACGCTTCTGCAATGGTCAAGGTCTGTCTCAGCCTCCTTCCCAGCAGAGAGTTGCCGAGAAGTCAGCCCCAAAGCTGGGCTGCGAACGCTGACACCTTTTTTGTCCTCTAGCAGTAGAGGCTGAGGTCTGGAGGCAGCAGCCTTTGCTGGGGCCATCCCTATTGCAGCAGCTCTGAACAAAAATAGGCTGGGGGAAGTGTCCTACACCTTCCTTCCTTGGCCCATATATCCTGGTGAGAAGCAGCATTCTTAGGAAGGCTCTGCTAACCTCCTGCTCTTTCCCACTGCATGTGGGGTGAGCCATGGCCCTGGCATGGTCCAGGCTGTGTGCTGACTGGGGGAGCATCTCGAATACACTCATGGTCAGCTCATCAAGCAGCAGCTATGGCTGTTCAGACCAGATCTGTCAGAGGAGGTTTACCTTGTTTCAGGCATTTCTGCAGGGCGTTTCAGCAAACCCTCCAGACTGAGTTGAAATCTCATCCTTGTTTCCCTCTTTTTTCAATCCCTCTTTTCCTACAATATCTTGGGAGGCATCAGCAGCTCCTCACCCATCACCTGCCAGTTGACTCTACTGGACACACATTGTGGCAGGGCTGTTGGGCAGCTTGTACTCCTGTCTGTCACTATCCATGGGTCTTCATCTGGCTGCAGTACACTTTGTGTTCTGGGGGTGCAGTTTCCATTGGCAGCAGGTCCTACCAGGGGAGTGAGGGCAGGGGAAGGAGTGAGGGGGCAGATGCCTGTCCCCATCTGCACAGGAGGCTCATTCCCCTCCTCTGCCTCTTCTCCCTCACTCTGTAATTCAACCCCACTTGCTACCTCTGCATATAGAGCCACAGAGATGGTGAGAGGGCTGGAGCCCCTCTGCTGAGAAGACAGGCTGAGAGTTGGGGGTGTTCAGACTGGAGAAGAGAAGGCTCCAGGGAGCCCTTGGAGCCCTTTCCAGTCCCTAAAAGGGCTTACAAGAAAGCTGAGGGAATTTTAGCAAGGCAGGGTGTGATAAGAAAAGGGGTGACGGCCTTACACTAAAGGAGGGGAGATTCAGCCTAGATATAAGGAAGAAATGTCGCACAAGAAGGGTGCTGAGACCCTGGCCCAGGTTGCCCAGAGAAGCTGTGGCTGCTCCATCCCTGGAGGGGTTCAAGGCCAGGTTGGAGTGGGCTTTGGACAACCTGGTCTGGTAGGAGGTGTCCCTGCCCAGGGATCTTGAAGGTCCCTTCCAACCCAAACTATTCCGTGATTGTATGATTCTCCAACTTTCACAGGAAGTATGGCAAAAAGACACAAACTATCTTGCTTGGGCGATGATATGGAGACTCCAAAATAAGTATAGTCCATTTTTAAGCCTAATCCGAGGTCCCTTCCAACCTAGACAACGTGTTTTGGTATTCTTCAGTTTTTCTCATGTAGATGATGCCTGCAGGGGCTACAGTAGCCAGGTTTGCAAATGTGTTAAAGTATTTCATCCTATTTCAATTGTGAAAGCGGTGGTTGTCAGCACTCTGCTTCCACTCAGGCACGTACCCAGTGGGATCTGAGCAGGAAAATCACGGCTTTGCAGTGTGAGCCATTAAAAACTCAAGCCAAAACTGGGCAGTGGGGTTATGTGTTTAATAACTTCCTAATATTCTGTGTGAGTTTTTTTCCTGGTCCACATCACCACTGATGAGGAAGATGCCCTGCAGCTTGTTGTTATATACCTGCTCTCAGGCTGATTTTTCAGGGAGAAGGGCTACTTGAGTTGACGAGGACAGACCTTGAGCATTGTGTTCATTTTTTGTCACCTCAACACAAGAGAGACCTGGAGATGCTGGAGCGAGTGCAGAGGAGGGCAACGGAGCCGGTGAAGGGCCTGGAGAATAAATCTTATGAAGGGTGATTGAAGGAGCTGGGACTGTTTAGTTTGAGGAAGAGGAGGTTGAGGGGAGACCTCATCACTCTCTACAACTACCTGAAAGGACATGGTAGAGAGGTTGGTGCTGGTCTCTTCTCACAGGGAATTAGCAATAGAACGAGAGGGAATGGCTTCAGGCTGCAACAGGGTAGGTTTAGGCTGGACATTAGGAAAGAATTTTTCCCAGAAAGAGTGGTCAGACCCTGAAATGGGCTGCCCAGGGAGGGGGTTGAGTCCCCATCCCTGAATGTGTTTCAGTGGTTGAGATGTGGTGTTGGGAGATTTGGTGTAGGGGAGGAATTTGTAGAGTAGGGCTGATGGTTGGACTTGATGATCCCAAGGGTCTTGTCCAACCTGAATGATTCTATGATTCAATGCCTTGTCTGGACACTGCGCTCCGAGGCTGCCCATGCCCCATCCCTGCTCCTCCAATGGCTAGCAGTGCAAGGAGAACTTGTCACGGGTCCCCTGCTGCAGGAACGATTTTACAGCCATGGAGTGAGCACAGGAGGCAGGGTCTCCACAGTGCTCACCAGGGTGACATGCAGTGTCAGGCAGGGATGTCAGCCACAGTTTGACACTTCAGCTTTGGAGCCGACACATGGTGCCCCGGTGGGTGTGGGGACCGAGCCCTGCTCCTGCATGATGGGAAGTGAGAGGGCATGGGGCGGGCTGGTTAAATGGGTGCTTTGAAATTTCACTGCCAGAAATGTATTGAAGGCAAATGCTACAGCCTCAGGTTATCTATCAAGGGACTATGGGAAGCTCTTGTAAAAAGAAAGGTTCTTCATTAAAAGGAAACTGCTGAGGAGCAGTCTTGGATCAGGTCTAAGATGTGTCCAACAGTGCAACAGCTATTACTGCAATGTGCAAGAATACTTTTTTTTTTTCTGTGAATATATGTGCAATTTTGGAGCCGGTAGTTTTACAAAGGGCTGGTGTAGGGTCAGGGGACATCCCTCGGTGAAAAATGCCTTCCCTGCTGTACAGAAAGGAGGGTCGTTTAGTCTTGGAGTAACGCGGAGCAGGGGCCAGGCAGGGCACAGTGAGGCTGACAGGGTGGCAGAGTGTGCTGTCCCTGGGACCTTCACCACCACCTGCTGCTCTCCAGGAGGACAGCAGCAGTGGCAATGTCACCTGGCGATGCAGGACCTGGGGATGAAGGCAACGTGGGGCCAAGCAGCCAGCACAAGCCTTGTGGCAGCAGAGCCTGAGTAGGTCCCCAGCAGTGCTATGGAGCATCCCAGGGACGGTGCAGAGACGTCCTCTGGTGGCTCAGCAACTTCTGGTGTCAAACCATCAATAAATACCTCACCACAGTCCTATATTGGTGTCACTGAGCTATCAGGCAGCACTGTTGGGTTATGCCACTGGTCTTAGCACTCCCCTCTCATTCCTGTGCCATTCACAAGGCTGGCATCAGACTGGACTGCTGAATGGCCATTAAGCTTTTATTCCACTTAACCCACCACCACCTCATTAATTGAGTCTGCAACCAGATCTGTGATGAGAGCCACTCCCAGGTTACCCAGAGCTATGAAGTCAGAGCTAAACGCTCCAGCAGACCCTTGGCTTCAGCACCAGTGCTGGACTCCCAGGGGGGGCTGGGGGACCTGCCCCACACCAGCACTGGGGCACCAGCAACTCTGCGTGTGTGGCTGCCCCATGGGACCAGTTCACTGCTGGAGGGCTGACACCACGACAAACAGTTGCATCACTGGTGGGGCGTCAGGGCTGGATGAGGCCCCTTTGCTGCCCTGGTTTGCGTGGGGAGCAGGGCACAGTGTCAGAGCACCCTCTCGGGTGAGGCACCGTGCGAGGGCAGGCAGACACAAGCGGGAAGTCCCCAGAAGGGCCCAGATCACAGGATCAAATCCCAAAAGTAATGACAAACTCAAGAAAAATCCTTATCAGGAGCGTTTGTCACTTTGGTGGAACTTTGTGTGAACAAGAGATTCGGTTGGTACCTCTTATCACTGAAGTGCAACAGCTGGCACATGAGCAGAGGCGCTTATGGATGAGGGCAAATAAACCATAAATTTCCAACCCTGATGACAACTGGAGAATGAGTGCTATGGTTTGGGTCAGCCAGCCCCACCTCACCTACAGAGCCCTATATAACAGTGGGGCTGGCCGCCCACCATCAGGCCAAACCTGCTCAGCTTCCTGCTCCACAGATCCCCACACAGACAACATGGGTGAGTGTGGGATGGGATGGGGTGGGATGGGAGGGCACAGCACCACTGAGCATCCCTGCCTCCCCTGCCTGCCTCTGGGATTCTGCTGCCCACACTGCATCTCTGCTTTTCCCACTAACCACTTCTAGCCTCTGGACGGTGGGACGAGCCTATTCCTGCTGAACCCTCCCCAGTCTCTGTGACCCTCCTGCTCCTCGCTTTCTCTCCTCCATTCCTGACCACAGGCAAACCCGTCCTGCTCTGGGGGGTGTTGTAAAGGCAACATTTATTTAACTTATATTTGTGCCAGAGCCCAAACACACACACTCCAAAAAATCAGAATCTAATTAATGCATTAATCACCCATCATCCTCATAAGCACTTCAGGGTACTGAAGTTGGGTGGGCAAGTTGTAGACACAAATCTATGGAGCTGGTCATGCTGGGGAATGTCCTGATCTAGTATGGTCTAAAGGGGTGAAATTGCTCAGGTTTCCAGACGCTGGCGGAAACCATTCTTTAAAGCATAGATTGTCCTGGCCCAGATGTCAGTTGGGATGCACTGTCCCTCATCATGTCCCTGCAGAAGCACCATCTGTGGCACGTAGCAGGGGTTTGGTGCTGGATCAATGCTGCTGACTCCTATGGGTGCTCTTCTCCTAGCGTTCTTGGGCAATGGGCAGCCCCCAGCCTCGGCACGGTGCCCGAGTAGGAAGGGGCAGCTCTGGGACAATTGTAGTCAAAACCACTGACACTCAGGCTACCACTGGCATGGTGGCCCCAACAGCACCTTTCTTTCCAAGATCTCAGGTCCTTGTGCCTTGTTTATCTCTGCTGTAGTAGCTTCTGACTATCTTCAGGTAGCAGCACTACCTACAAATCAGAATGCCATCCTGTATTACTGTGAGTTGTTGTTCTCAAGACAGGGACATTGATACTGGCTTCACATCTCCATTCTGAGGCCCAGACCACAGCCAAAGAAAAGGACTCTGCTTTTGGAAGTTGCAAATCTAAACCTGTAGGTTGTAATCAAAGTCTGAGCAAAACTGTTTCTCTCTGGGATGTATGCCTTTGCAGAATGCTTATTGTTCTTCATACTTTTGCTGGTCAATAAAACAAAGAATAATTAATGTTGATTTGACTACTCTGTAAGTGTGTTTTAACTTCTGTTAGCCAAGTCTCTTTCGGAGCATTTGAATTTCCAGATTCACTGTGTGTCTTCTTTCTCCAGCTGGTCATTACTCCAATCTTCTGTTCTTCACCTCCGTGTTGGCCCTGCTAACCCCTCTTCTTGCTCTGGAAATTGAAAACCTGGAAAGATTAAAAGCAAGTTTAGATGACATCACTAATCTCCATTCAGTTGAGCTCCATTCTGGTATGTGTTTTCTCTCTTACATCCCTAAACTCTGTTCATCCAAGCCTCAGCCTCCTCTCCTCTGCACAGAGAAAGAGATGTGGAAAATAAAAATGTTGGAGAAGGGCAGTTGCACTCAGAAATAAAAGGACCCTGATCCAATCTTCCTCCAATTTCAGATCTTAACCAAATGTGATAGGATTTGGTAGTTCAATCTGCTTTGTTATTGACAAGACTGTACTTGGCAGCTTTTTCTAGAGCGTTGTAGGTATTAAAAGGAAGAGCATTTCTCATGCTATCTGTAATCTGCCTGTATCCCTGAAACTTCAGAGAAATTTTGGGTAAGTGGCCAGCCAAAAATGCTCTCTGAAGCTTGCACATGGCTAAATGATGCAAGAAACTCGTCACCAAACTGGCAGAGGTCATGCCATGGGAGGCTCTCGGGGAATGCTGTCTTATGAAGATAAGTGTTGTGATTTCCTTTAAAGGCAGCATTGCTATCTTACATGCTTTGAGATCTTTTTCCTCTCTGATGGTTTCTGATGCTCTTTATGAAGTGATTGAACCCAGGAGCCACCACTGAGAATCAATTCAGGTTTACAGCACCATCCTTCAATAGTTTAATTGTGGTCTGAAACCCCACACCGTCTGTTTTCTTCTCAATATTTCTTCTCTCCTGGTACTCAGCACTGTTACTCGGGCACACAGTCCACTCCATGGAGCTCTGCAAAGCCAGAACACTGAGTGGACTGAACAGGCAGCTGCTCGATGACTGCAGTGTTACCCTTCTTAGGACCCTATCCCTTTAAAGAGTTTACAACCAAAAAATACCATATAGGAAGAAAAATGAACCCAGCAGTGTTGTTGAAGTGCCCTACAAAAAACTTAGTGCTGGGAATAACAGCCCATGAAGGCTGGAGTTCCCCCTGTGTTGTGACACAGGCTGCTCACCTCACGTTTTCTGTTTTTCCCAATGCAAACGAAGGTGGAGAGAACATGCGGCAGAGCAGAGACAGTAACACCCAGCGGACAGCACAGAACAGTGAGTGCCCCCTAACCCCACAGGGAGCAGGGGCAGGTGTAGGCAAGGAGGGTCCAACCGTGGTGGGTGGGCAACAAACCTGGGGATAACCCAGCTCCCAGGAGCAAGACTTGATGTGCACCTCTGAGGCCACTCAGACATCACCCCTTACTAGTGATACCTTCACACCAAATGGGGCCTGACAAGATCCCAAAGGACTTTGCAACCATTACTTATGTGCCACAAGTCCTCTTTCTTGTGGAGCTCTGCACAGGGCAAGCAGAGGACATGCCTCCCAAGCAACACTTGTTGGGGTTTCACAGCTGGCCACAGGTCCAGTGCCAAGAGAATGACTTTTTCTCCTTCCATGCCCCAGGGATGCCATGGATCCCAGGGGTGCAGGACCAGCCCACATGCTCAGTTAAATTTCTCCATAATTATGTGATAAGAGCCCTCACCAAGCCAAGACTGTATCATTATGAGGGAGGACAAACATCTGATCATAGAGTAAGGCTGAGAAAATGAGCCTGATACAGAAGGAGAAGCAAATTCCATGCTTATACCTTCAAAATATACGCATACTATCTTAATAACTGTATTTCCTTTACAGAGATTCTGCTTTTACATTTATATTAGGAAGCACAGTGGTAGACTTTCTACTACCCTGGCTACATTCCACATCTGCCCATTATCTAGAAATCCCTCTCACAGAGCCAGATAAGCAGAAGGTGGTGGTGGTGGGGGGGGGCAGGTGCGCTGCTGTGCCTGTTGGTCCTCCATATACTTTCCTGCCCTAGATTGGCCCAAGGACTGCAGTGAGGTCTCCACTGGCAGCCCCAGTGGCATCTATGTAATTCAGCCCACCGGACTGCACCCCATCGTGGTGTACTGCGAAATGAATGTGACGGACGGGGGCTGGACGGTCATCCAGAGGAACCAGCAGAACACAGAGATCACCTGGGCTGAGTCCTGGAGCACCTATAAGTACGGCTTTGGGAACGTGCACACCGAGTACTGGCTGGGCACCGAGTACATCCATCAGATCTCCAGGCAGAAGGTCTACCAGGTCAGGTTTGTCATCCAGAATGCTGCAAACAGCACAAAATACGCAGATTACAACCTCTTCAGTGTGGAAGATGAGTCCCAGGGCTACCGGCTGAGACTGGGAACATACTCAGGGGTGGCAGGAGACTCCATGACCACAAACAGTGCTTCCTCCGTGCATGACAACATGAAGTTCTCCGCAAAAGATCGGGATCAGGACACTTACAGTGGGAACTGTGCCTCCAGCTATGGGGGTGGGTGGTGGTACTCAGCGTGTTATTCTGTACGGCTGAATGTCAAGGGGGGCATGACGTGGGGCAGCCTGTGCAATGGGAACTGCATAGCTTCTGCCATCCTCATCAAACCAGCTTCCTACTGCTAGTTGCATTTTTGTTTCCTTTCTGACAAACCTGAGGCTACTTCTGGCTCTGCAAAGAGATGGAAAGAGGCAAAACTTGTCATGGCCAAACCTAATGTCCTAGGGCATCCTTACGGAGGTTGGTCATATCCTAGCTACCAAAGAAAATAAAATATCTTCCACTTCTTCTCCCTCCTGTAGATTCCCTCTACTCTTCAACTGTGCCTTTAAATCTTTGTTTGGAGTCAGATCATTTTAATTATGTTAATAACCAGCACAGTCTCTTGCAAAATATAGAGTTTCCAGATCTGTAGTTTGCTTCAGGTAAAATGTGAAGAAGCCAGACACCAGTGGATCTATATGGCTGTCTAAGTTACTTTACATCCTTAACTTCTGGCAAACTATCTAATTTTCACTTGCTGAAGATCTTGCTCGAGATATTAATGTGCACACTCAAATTCCTACTCTGTACCTTCTACACTTCAGGCTTAATAGTTGTTAAATATTCAAATAAACCTGTATTCAAAAAACTGCCTCAGTTGTAAAAGTCCATTTCAAATCTTTGAAATGCTCTCAGAGGTTAATGTGTTGGAGTGTTTCCACCACTGAAGCTCAGCTTTTCTGTAGGACAGACACTGGGGACTGCATGGCAAAAGCAATGCTTAAATAAAACTTAAAATACTGCATTCAGACTTCTGCCTTTGCGCTCACAGTAGTTTTGTGTAAGAATGGGAAATGTAAAAATGTTTTCACTTTTCTTGGCAACAGTGAATTTTAGGTTTTGTGGTCTCTGCAACTCTCATCCCAAAGTGCTGTGGAGAGTCTGTCTCCTGAGCCAGGGCCATGACGATTTCCAAAAGATGACAGTAAGAGGGAAGGCACCACCCTGCCTTTACCATTTCAAAACTGAAAAGAGATTTCAAAATGTTGTAGAATTTCTATGTGGAAAGACGTCCCATCTGCTGCAGTCCATCCCTATGGCATCTGTGGGATTGCTTCCCACAGGTGCAGGCTTTTGCTGCTGTTCCAGCCAGTGTCGTGGCTGGCAGGCGGGCACTGCCATTGCTTTCCACAGGGTGACTTCCATGGTCACCACCTGCAGGATGAGTCCATCAGTGTCCTAATGTTCCCCAGCAGGAGGATGTGACCTGGAAGCCCTCAAGCCCAAGGTGAGCAAGCAGCCTGCACTTAAAAATGTCTGCGTGACCGCTCAGTCCTGTGCCTGGTCTTTCCCAGAGTGCACCCAAAACACTCTCTGGGTTTTCCAAGAACTGAAGCACAAAAAAAGCTGAAGGCTTAGCACAATTCATGTATAACACATCCCAGGAAAGGTGATATATGTGAGGTATTTTATGTATTTAGGGATTTTAAGACTGTGCATAAGAGGTCTCGTTTGTGAAGGAAGGACTCAGATCTGAGCAAAGTGAGGGAGCATGGGAAGGGCTCAGAAGAGTACAAGGTGTCAGCGAAGTGAACAGACAACATTTGCATCAAGTTATGTCAGGACTCAACATTACAGCTCAGAAAATACAGAAGTCTTCAAGCAGGATCTATCATCTCTGCCAGGGTCGAGTCTATGGACACGCTGGTTCTGTCATTGACCATCAACCCACCAATGCAAAACAACATTTCTCACAAAAACCATGGCTTTACATTTTTCTTGAAAGGTTCGACGTGCTCCCTTTTTTGGGGGAAGCAGCACATCTGCAGAAACCATCCATTTCAGCTGTGGTATTAATGTGCTAAAAATGCCTACAAAGTCATGTGAATTTTGAGTGTCTTTGGCTCAGTGAGACAAGAGCTGCCTTCCTTATATATGGAGAAAGATGGGCTAGCAAATAAAAACTGGTGAAAACCAATCTTTTATTATCCTGTTATGCTTGCGTGGGATTTTTTTTACACTGTGGCTTTACTGAGTCTCTGTGTCTTGCCTTTTACAGTGGTATTTCTTTCCTTGCCTCCTACCACCTCCTGTTCAGGCCCCCTTTGCAGTGAGTCATGAGAAGTGTGACAGGCAAGAGGAGGCAGCTGCCAGCTCAGAACGAAAACTACACTCGGTGTAGAAAATTATAACTTAAATAAAATGCTCTCAGCTGTCAAACTTGGGAAATTCTTCTTGCATTTGGAAAGCTTTTTTTGCCTTAAGATAGGTTTGGAGACGTGTGTATAAAGCGACCCTATGCTAATGTCCTGTCCCATCCCTGCCATGGGTGTGTACCCACCACACACTCCTCCTACGGTGGAGAGCAGCAAAGGGGCAGCAGCAGCCACCCACAGAATGCTCCCATCAGCACCTTCCCCTTACACAGCGGGAAGGGGGATACCATCCGGCATCCTGTCCTCACAGGGAGTCTCCTTAGCTAGATGCAAACCAGTCTCTTTTGTACCATGTCCTCTTGTTATCCCTAAACACTGTGACTTCCTTTTTCTACAGACACGAGGGCTGCTATCCCCTCCCCCCGCCCCCGAGGTCTCTTCTGCTCACTCTGATGTGTGCTCTCTCACACATCTTGTCCTGTAGGAACAGAAATATGGTGTGGAAATCCAGCCCCCTCCAGCAGGGTCCTCCTTCTGGGCAAGCAAGCTAGCATGAAATGCACTTAAAATGCAAATGCAGGGGAAAAAAAGCGATTTGAGAGATGTAGAGTCTCATTGCTTACGTTTCTCCTGGTCCCCAGAGGGTGCTCTTGCCTCAGGGTTTGCCAAGGCAGCTTTCAGCATAGAGGAATCCTTAGGGATCCTCAGCCTTTGAGGTGGGGCTGCACCTCAGCAACACCTCTGTCAGGATTTTCCTCCTGCCACCACCTGTGGCCTCATGCACTGAGGAGGACTTGGATGTTCCTGGAAATTAAAAGTTGGTCTTGTCAGCTCCTGGTGAAGAGTCTCCAGACAGAAATGATTACAGTGAGCCCATGACAAAAGATCTCCATTCTTCAACTGTCTTGATGAAGAAGATCAAGTGACCCCATGGGAAATCTGGCAAGACCACCATCTCCTTCACCCACCCCTACAAAAAGAAAACCACTGCAGGCACTGCTAGTAGGACTGCATCCATGTTTCATATACCAGTATGCTGCACTTCAGTGCCTGAGCTTTAATCCAGTCTTTTCTGCTGTTCACCATTTGGTGTCTGGGATAGAGCCTAACTACAGGAATTTCATCTGCTTCCTGATGGAAAATAGAGGTCTCAGAGTCACCTTCTAGGAAATGTGGTGACCTTGCACAAGCAGGGCTTCATGAATACAGATCGTAGGATATTTTTTATGTTACTAGTAGTATATGCTAATATCGGGAGAGGAGAGAGGGGAATGGATTGCTGGCAGATTGCTGGCAGGGAGAGGCAACACCACAGCAGCCAAAGCAGGAGATGGGGGAGTGCCTTGCTGTTTGTTCCAGGCATCCACCTCTCTCCGGTGAAGCAGTGAAGGGTGGGAGAAGCTCTGAAACACCATAGTCTCCACAGCATCGTTATTTGTTCATGTCCTGAGACAGAAGGCAGGTTGCATATCTTCTACAGGGAAAAAGGGAATGATAGAAAAACATAATTTGCATTTTTGCACATCCTTTACACATCTGAAACCAAAGAAGGAAAATGCAAAACTTTCTCTGCAGGTCCCTGCACGGGTCTCTGGAACAGATCTCTGAGGTCTGGATGGTTATGACAAGCTGGAGATACCCCTCACTGAGAGTTTTGAAGGTCTCACCCTGTCCTCGCCAACTCTGGCCCATGCAACAGGAGGCTGAGGGTGAGCTTGTACCCAAGTTCCCCTGGATCTGCTTTTCTTTGTACACAACAAGTATGTGGACCATGAATTTTGATAGTTCCAGTCCTCCATCAGTTTATCTAACTCCTTGTTGAGTCCATTTAGGTGTCTGGTTCCACAGCTTCCTGAGATGAATTTGGCCATTCCTTTGCCTGGTGCTCCTGGCTTTTGTGTTGTGAAAAGTGCTCTCCAACCCCTCCATTCCTGCTGCCTCAGTGTCTACAACCCTAATGCTTTCCACCACATTCATCTCTTCTAACATGGGCAGTGCTGATCTGTTCAGCCTTTTCTTGCAGGGATGCCATTCCCACCTCTGATCACCAAGTTCCTCATCCCTGTGACCTTTTCCATTTCTTCTACATCTTTCCTTGAGATGGGCACCAAAACTCCAAGCAGCTTGAGCACCCTCTGGTTTACACAGTGGCAAGTGATATTTTCTGCTGGCAGTTTGTTCCTTTCTTTGCAATTCCTGAAGTCTTTTTACTTTTTAATTGCTTCTGAACTTTCAGCTGATGTTTTCAGAGAATTGCCTACAACTGCCCTCAGACCTGCCTCTTGAATGGTAATAGCTAATTTAGAGTCCACCACTACCTACAATTAGAGATGTACTTCACTTTCAACATTGAATTTAATTTGCCATTTTATCACCTACTCACTCTTCAGCCTGAGAGCCTTCTGCAGCTTTCTCCAGCCACCTTTAGATAGGAGTGCTCTGAACTACTTTCTCCATCAGAAAATGTCACTGTGTTATTTTCTCAGTCATTTTTCTCCATCACTTATGAATACGCTGAAAAATCCAGCCCCACTAGAGATACTTGAAGCATTCAATAGGCAATTTCTCTGCCTTGTGGAAATTTGCCAGTTAGTCTCATCTTTGCTTCCCATCTTTGCAAGTTATTGATCTGTTATAGCTCACTGTCTCTGCAACCTCTGCAATAGGTCTTCTTCAAAGCTTTTTTGGATTACATTATGTTGATCATATGACTGTTGTCCACGTGCACTGCCTCTCCCTCCAACAACTGCAACAGATCTCTGAGCTACCACTTTCCTCTAAGAAGCTATATTGACTCTCCCTCAAATTGTTGCATTTATCCATGAGTTCCCACAAATTTAATGTTCGTTGCCATTTCTACAACTTTCCTAGGTCCAGAAATGAGATCTCTAACTGTAGAGATCCTAAGATGAGTGACTGAACCTTTCAAAAATGGACACTATCTGTGCCACTCCCATTCCTTGGTAGGCAAGTAACAGGTCACAGCCCACTGTGAGCAGGTCTGAAACATCCTGGTGGAGTTTGGTGAGGGCTCCTGGGCAGCATTCTCTGGTCCTGGAGGTCTGGATCTATGAAACTGATGGATAAGCTCTGTGACTTCTTTGCGCTGACTTCTCAGATTTAATTCCTGCCACCAGCCCCACAAGGGCTCTGCGGTGGAAAGTGTCTGCACCTCTGCTCCTGTGGCATGGCAGCACCGCGTTGGGCTCATGCGGGCTCCTCCCTCTGCCCCCGGTATCCCTGGTGCATCTTCTACAGGGCCTGCAGATGTTCTGGCAGACCTTCCACTTCTGATAGCTGTGAACAAGGTTTTAATGTTAGCTTTTGTCTTTCTGAAATTGCTTGGTGAAATTATTTTTGGCCTGTCTTTTGTGGTTTTACATCCCACTTGCTGAAATACATAATGCTTTCTTTTTTTTTCTTTTTCTTTTTCTTTGAAGGTGATTTCCACCTTCTGAATGGCATCCAAGAGTCTCCTCTCTTTGGTGTTCTTTCTGGCTCTTTTGACCCTCTCAGTATGTGCCTGTGGTTAAGTTGATTATATTTATTGCAAACCTTCACCATAATATCTGTAAATGTCATCCCTATATTTTGCTCTTTTGATGCTCCTTTTAACCTCCTTTTAACAAGCTCTCAGTGGATGTTTCCCACTGTTTCTACCCATACAATTCTCTGGTATCCCAGAACATGGCATATTCAAGCCACCAGCTGTGCTGCTTGATTGATAATAAATCTTTTGCAATACATTTCTCCTCCCTACCTTATTCGGTAGCAACACTAGCCATTTCAGTCGTAGTTCTTTTTCTCAAGATTTTTAATGTTTAGGACTTCGAATGATCCCCATCTTGAGGGACTAAGCTGGGATCTGTGTGCCCTTGTGTCTCTGTTGAATACCTTTCAGGTTTGAGTCCAACCCATCCCTGTCCATCACTGTTGTGGCTGCACATGCCAGCGTCCTGGGTCTGTCTGCATCAAAGGATATCTCCATGTTTGTGCAGGTCCCATCGATTCCCAGTTTCTTCAGCTTTTAATAAATCCGACCTTTCTATCCTGACACCATTCTCCTCCCAGACACAGAGGCTCTTCCTCCCTTCCTCTGCATGTGGTGTTGGGATTGTTTTAGAGAATTGCTCTGGGGACTCTGATCTCTAACCTCCCACATGACAGTGCATGTTTTGGGACACCTTTGGGATATTCATCTTGTGCTGCACTCAGGACCACAACTTCCACAACCCTAAGACTGTGATGCATCTGTACGGCTGTACTTCGCTTGTTTTTAAGGATCCAAACAGCCATTTACAAAATCCCTCATCATGGCAACTGCTGTGTGGGACCCCTGCACTGGTCCACTGTCTGCTGGGGAAGGTTCCTCTGTGGGATCTGTCACCCCCTTCCCCAGGCTGTGTGCCCTTCACCCATGAGATTTCCCTCCCCCACAATGCAAAAGCTGCTGGACTGGTGATGAGGGAGTAAGGATGTCCCTAGAAGCCTCACTGATGTATTCCTCTGCTTCCCTCAGACACACATTGTCTCAGAGGACCAAAGTCTGCCTGCAGCCACTGAACAGATGACAAATGAACCTGTGCAAAAACCTGGAAAGTCACTTTTGCGCAGCATGGCCCCGCACAGAAGAGCTCTCCTGTGTGTCTCTGATCATTTTGTTTATCTTGTGGTTTGCCTAATTCTTCCTTTCCCAGGACACCCACATGCCCATTATTGCTTTAAAATGTCCGCGGGCAGTACATTTAGAATTACTTCTCTCTTCAGCATCTTAACAGACAGCTTGGGACAGGCTGATGTGGTTCTAATGAATCACAGAGGGGGAAAAGGGAGCTACAGAGCAACAGAAATCTGGCTGAAGAATGACATGGTTCCTAAGGGAGGTTTGCACCAATCAATGTGAAAACTATCCAAATCAGCTAAAAGTACTGAAAAGTACCCTGGAAGGCTGCTCCTTCCTCCAGAGCACCAGCAGGACCCACCAGTGTGGTGCAGAGTGTGCTCTGCTCCACTTGCAAACTGGGTCAGTGTCCAGGTGGCTTTGGCCATCAATGTTAGCTTCATGCCACCATTTATCCCATGTTTTCATCAGATGTGCCTAAAAGCTGCCTCTGGGTGCTCTCGGGGCACATGTGGAGCTGGGGAAGATGTTGCCAGAAATTAAGAGGGAAACAAAGTGACTTAAGCCTGAAACTGTATCCACTTTGTCCCCCTGTGACTCTGGCCAGCGAAGAGGTGCTTGGGGCACAGATCCAGATGGCAGGGCACAAGTTAAGCCCTGCAAGAGCCCTCAGTATCTGTCAAAGGTACCTTGCTCCTGGCAGGGATCAGGGGATGGGGCTGTGTAAAAGAATATGGAATATTGGTTGTTCCATTTAAATAAAATGAATGGCTTAGTGTTAGGTTGCACTGATGTACTACTTGGAACTCACCTGGTGTTAGTAGCTAAAGGTGCTGAAGCCTTGGGCTGCAAGCTACAAACTTTGACCTAGAATTTATTTTTAACCCCTCCTTAATTTTGCAAAGGAGGGCCCTGAGACTGTTGAAAACCAGAAGATAAGGAGGCTACAACCCTCAGTAGAGGCTGCATCTCAGTGGAGAGAAGAACAGTCAGTGGCCTTCTGGAGACAGAGGAAGAACCCAATGAAGAATAGGAAACCCCCAGACCAGAAATTGCTATTGAGGCAAGGGGGACCTGCAAGGTGCCTGAAGGGCAGGTGCATGGATTTTAAGGGTACTGTTGCCTGGGAATTTCTCTGTTCTTGGTCCCTCTTTGGACGCATGCAGCTCGAGCTCTAGCACTATGGATAACAAAGGACTTTATAGAAGAATCTCCTTTTGGTTTATTGATTCATCAGAAACCTAGAGGGAACCTTGTTATGGTGGCTAACACATCAGGCCCTGTCCACCTGCACCTCTTATCACACTTTGCAGGTGAAGGTCATCCATGTTAAGGACTGCAGGACTACACGGTGTGCAAACCCCATCGCACCCAAGCTCATTGCTGCATCCCCTCTCCTGCTGGGTCCCACCTTGGAACAGGTTTTTGCCTGGGCTGTTTATCATCTCAGCACACGACTCAGTGGCTTGGTGTGCTTTGTGCTGAGCTGGGTGCCCGTTGCTATAATTTTACCTGTTTATATCCCTTAATCTGTATTTGTTCCCTTGGAAGTGCAGGGAGACACATTAGGGCAGAGGCACTAGGTAAATACCGCCCGCTCCTCTCCTCGCCGATTAACCCGGGTAAACAGAGCCGACTGCCAGCCAACGTGTGGCCAGGGCGAGGAGGGGACAGGGAACCCGTGGCAGGTCCTCCCCGGGTTTGCAGGGAAATAAAAGCCAGGGCCACTGGGCAGGACAGCGGCAGGGAGCTGAAGCTCCTGTGGTCCGTGGCTGGAGGCTGGGTGCTGTGGCCCGTCTGACGGTGCACCATGGGCGGGATCAGCCACCACCACTATAAATAGTGCCGCTGGAGCCGCCCCACCAAATCGAAAGCTGAACCTCGGAGCGTGGAGGCCACGGCGTGGTCCGGGGTGGGGCGAGCAGCACCAAGGAGGAGGTGTGGTGTGGGTGTGCTGTGCTGGGGAGCCCAGCGGCATGTGCTCAGTGCCAGCACAGTGCCTTTAGGACGCCAGCACAACCAGGAGGTGGACAACTGTGCTGGGACAGGCAATAAGGAGTCCCCAGCAGGCGCGGGGCAATGGCAGAAGCTCAAGTGGGGCTGCCGGGACCTTTCCCAGAGCCCACAGTTAGGCCATGCCCCGACTCCGACTCTGACTCCGACTCCGAGGACACGGCCGTGAGCAGTGCAGGACCTGGTGCCACGGTGAAGAACCCCTCACAGGTCATCCACAGTGGCCACTTCATGGTGTCATCTCCACACAGCGACTCACTGCCCCGCCGGCGCCACCACCGCACTGAGCCCAAAGCAGCTGATCCCCGGAGCATCGACCCAACCCTCACCCGGCTCTTCGAGTGCATGAGCCTGGAGTACAGGTGAGTCTCAGATCCCTCTCACTAGTGTACATCTCACAGACACCACCCCCCCCAGCTCTTTTAATGCATGAGGCTGTCTGAGCCCTACTGCCCCTCCAGGAACCTGCTGCTGATTGTCAACTGACATTGTCCTCATCTTCTTGTCTGTTGGGTTGTGATGGGCAATCTGCTCAAAACTCATAATCACTGGTGCTGGGCTGTTGGCCATGGAGCCAGATGAGAAGTTCCTCCTCTCTTCATATGTAACTTAACCCTCCTCCACCTTCCCATGAGGTCTGGAGTCACTGCATCCAGCCATAGCACCCTTATGGCCAGGTCCTGCATACTCTGTAGAGCAGCAATAACCCTGCGGGCAGCCAACACTCAGTCTTTGGCAATCCAGCCCAGAGCAGGAGTCCTGCCTTCCCGTCCTTGAATCTGCCCACATACCCTGAGGTTATCCCAGGCCACGCAGCAGCAGTCTGGGCTGGATGGCTTCACTGGGCTTTGTCCAGGGCCTCCCGAAAACTTTCCCACTTCTCTCCTGCAAAATCAGGTGGGTGACTACATTGTTCTCCCAAACACACACATCACCCAAGCCCAGGATGCTAGGGACCTCTTCATCCCACAGCTCCTCAGTGACAACAGGAAAGCCTGCCTCGTGTCTCTTAGCACCTTGGTCCACACTTTTGGAGGTAGCTCTCTTTTTTTGCCAAGGCTTTGAGTTCTCTCAAAAGTGTGAGAGTAACTTGCTGTCCTGGCACCAGTGTAAAACTGCTTGCATAGCTTTCCCAAAATGTCCAGGTGCAAACCTGGAATGACAATGTCCTAGTGATGCCACATGAAAACAAAACATCAGCAAAACATCCTTGCAGAGTTGTCCATTGCCTTGATCCATGCAGGGTCTCATTCAGTTGCTGACCTCTCAGGTATTTGAAGTCCTTGAATGCTGAACATGGTGGAATATGTGGTTGCTGCCGGGGTAGTCCTGGTGACACCTGGCTCTGGGACAGCACTCCAAGGGTACTGGTTGCCACATAGCTGTGTACATTTGGCCCATCACCACATCCTAGATTGCATGGTTTACTCACAGCTGGTGTGGCACAGCTCTCCTCTGAGGTGCTGGTGAAGCTAGCATTCTGCAGGAGCACAACAAGCTTCAGCATAGAGTGACCCAGCTGAGAGTCATGTTTCCTCATCAGGCAAGTTACCCCTAAGTGCCATGCACAGGGCACAGAATCTCTTTTGCGCCCCCCAGCCCCAAAGTAGCCTTACTCTGAGCGTTGCAGCCTGGGGCTGGAGGAGTAGACACTGCTCCACCCCAGGGTGCTCAAGATCTTTACTCCTGAGAGGCACCACAGGTTCCACATGCCTCTGAGCTCTGGTTGTCCCCACGTGGAGGGGAAGGGGCAGGGTGCCAGTGTCGGGAGGTGGGATGGATCACAGCAGCTGTGTGCCACCCAGGACTGGCCATTATGCTGCAGACAGGGCACCATCAATCCAGTTCTCTTTGCCCCCTGGACTCTTTCAGGGCCTTGTTTCCTTCCTGCGCTGAGCATGACAATGGCCCCAAGCCCAGCACCATGGCAAACTGTAACTGCAGCTGGACAGTAGCCCTCACTAGGGAGGATACACACCTGTTACAAAGCATTAGTGCTACCACTGATGGCAACCTTGGAGTCCAGAGCACTGGAGATGTCTCCTGGCTGTCTTGATACAAGACTAGGTCTTGGTCAGCACCTATGGGAGCAGTTCTTGGTCTGCCATGGATCCGAGATAGCTGCAGGCTGGGGAAACTTTGACAATGAATGTTCTCCAAACTTCATGCTTGGTTCTTCTGTCTTGGAGTTCCTTCCATCCTTAGACATTCTCTCCCTCCACTTCCCAGCTGCCACAGTCCACAGCTTGCCAGCACCCTAAAAACAGGGTGACAAGCATTGATCAGAGATTAGGTTCAGGGGAATCTGGACCTGCGATGCAGTGCTGGGTGTGCCTCTCCACAGGTGGGATTGGACTCTAGCTCTAGAGCTGACCACTCTGTTTTTCTCCCTTTGGAAACCCACGGCAGCTTGGCTAATACATTTTTGACCAACTTGTAAACAGTAGTTGGAGGAAGGTATCAGAGGGGGAAAACTGACTTTAAAGATACTTGCTGCACCTCTACTTTTAGCTTTATCAGATTTGGTACTTTTTTACATCACGTGCCATTTCACAGCTTCCCTCCCAGCCAAGTTCCTCAGAAGGGGTGTTGGTGCAGCACAGCCTTGTGAAGTGGCCAGCCAAATGTCCTCCAGTCTTTAGGAGTGTATCCACAGCTGTGTTGTAGACTAACTCCCTAACAAAGCAGAAATCACAGAAATTTATCAGCTGCAGGCACCTCTGGAGTTCGTGGTCCAGCCCCTGCTCAGGGCAAGGCTAACTCCAAAGCCAGATCAGGCTGCTCAGAGCCATCACTCTGATGGCCTGTCCATCCTGTCCCAGACCTGTACCACCCTCACAGGGAAGAGTGCAGTCCATGGCTCTAATTGGAGTTTCCCTTGTTCCAGCTTGTGTCCGTTGCCTCTTGTCTGCTCTTGGTGCATGTCTGAGAAGTGTCTGGCTCCACCTCCTCTATAGTCTCTTTTGGGTAGTTGAAGGCAGTAAGTAGATCCTCTCTCCACCTTCTGTTCTTCAGGCTGAACAAACCCATCACTCACCCTTCTCTTGTGTCATGTACATTAGTCTACATTAGTCCCCAACCGTCTTAACATCCTCTTCCAGGATCACTCAGTTTGTGAACCTCCCTTGTTTATCAGGGGGAAAAATCTGGACACAATATCCAAACTGAGTAGAGGGGAACTATCCCTTCTCCTCACCTGTTGGCTGAGTGGTGACTGCTGCAGCCACCCATCCCTTGCTGTCCAGTCTTACAGCATTTCAAATGCAGTACACTGAACTTTCTCTAAACAGTATAATTTTTCAATGGCTGTAGCTCAGTAGTCATTTGGGTAGCTGGAATTCCTCCCCTCTCCAGAATTCCTTCACGGCACTTCACAGGCAGGTATGGCAGTCCTGTCTCAGCTTGAGCAATCACCCCCAGGATCTGACATGTTATGTTGCCATGGGCTGGGCTGTGCATCACCCCACTGCTGGTAAAGAAACATTCTCCACAGCAAGGTTTGCTTCTAGCAGTAACTTGTTTCTCCAGAGCCCTCAAAGGGAGGCAACTGCCCCCACTAATGTCCTGCTCCTGTTTCTGGGGGCTGGGATGAAGCAATTCCCCGTCCCTTTGTACCGATTTTCCAGGGCACTTCCAGCAGATCTCCTGCCAAATACTTAATGATTATCTTTAACTCCCTCGTGTCCTGCAACACGCTGCATTTCTTAGACTGCTGTTTTTCCTGTGAGTGGACCTCCCTGCAGAACACTTGGCCCCACCATGTTCGCCCAAAACACTGAGCATGTGGAGCTGAGCTCCATCAGGAACTGTTCATCATTTAACCTTAGCACCATCTCCCCAGCTGAGCAAGGTCTTTCTCCCCATCTTCATAGTGTGACTCCCCAGTGTCCTGCCTTGCAGAGCTCCTGGGCTTGCACACCCTCCTGTGACCCATTGCAAGGACTTGTTGGGTGACTGACCTGGGGAACTGCCCTCCTGAAGGGGAATTACAAGGTGCAGCCGCCCGTGGTCTTCTCTTGCATACATCTCCCTTGTGCTTCAGAAGCAGCCTCCTGCAGCAGTTCCCAGAGTGTGATGTACATTAACCTCCTCTTCTCACCTGCAAATACCAAGAGGGGAGATTTAGCAGGTAGGGACATCAGACTGGTAAATCATATGAAGCCTTAACTCTGCCCCTCCTGTGATTTAAAACAAGGCAGGTTTTGATTACACCCTTGCATGCTAATTCCATACTACTTCATCCTCCTGCCAAGCTGATAGCAGGCTCTGAGGCTTTCCTAGAAGTGGAATTGCTGCTATGGCTTTGCCATACACTCTAATTGATTGTCTAATTCTCAGTGCCTTAAACTCCCTATCTAATCCCCAGTACAGTCTATTAACACCTCTGTTACAACAGAATTACCCCGTGTGCCCCCGCGCTGGCTGCAGCTCCTGTGGGGGCAGAGCTCACTCCCTCCAGAGTCTTGGCAGCCTTTTCATCAGCACAAGGCAGTAGAGAAAAAAGCTCTGTCAGATTGTAGAGATTTGAAGTCGGTTTTGAACAGTCATTTTTTGCTCAGGGACACTTCTCAGGAAAATCGTGATATGATTTTTAACTTTCTTTCTCAGACTCTGGATTTTAAAACATAAAAGTCAAGAAAAAACATTACTTTAGCAGCCAAATTTGTAAGAAATCAAATGAGAGCTTTTAGTACTTCCAGGAAAGGCTGTTCCCTTTCAGCCAGCCCTGGGCCAAGTTATGCCCTGGCAGCACAGGGAGCAAGGAGGGTTCTGACATCCCACGGGAGATCCTGTTCCCACCACCCTTGGCAAGGCTGAGCAGGCTTGGACCTCCCAGAGGACCCTCCACTCAGCTGTTCCCCTCCTGCTGCCGCTTGTTTCTCTTTGTGAAGAGAAATCATCTTGCCAGATGATTCCTTCCTCCCTCCTGCTGCTGTCGACAGAGAGTAAAATATGCAATTTGCCGTGAAAGCAGGGGCCGCAACCCCTTAATCTAAGTGAATCACGACACAAACAAGGTGCTACTGGAGAAAGCAGAGTCAGTGCTGACCCACACCAGGTTGGGTCCCAGGTGGAGCCCTGGTCCCACCTCACCCCATCCCACAAAGACCCTTTAGCTGATGTAAAGTGTCCCCATTGCTCTGGCAGCTTGGGACAGCGGGGCCCGTTTGGGGCATCCCAAACCTTTCTCCCGGCTCAGTGTAGGGTTTGCATCCATCTCCCTGGGGAGATAATTTCAGGGAAGGGTGGTGCCATTTCCAAGGCAAACCAGGGAGCAAAGATCAGCCTGATAAGCCCCAAAACTGAAAGAATCATTAATGGGGGGGAAAGGTGGTTGGTAGCAAAGCCTAAAGGCATCTCCCCTCTGCCTCCAGGTCCCGCGGCAGCTCTCTGGCTGCAGCCCCAGCAGGCTCACACAGGGCCAAGGTGTCTGTGGCCACAAGTCGGCAGTCCATGGGCTCTGGCTGCTCTTTTAAGCTGGCTGTCGGGGCCGGCAGCACTAGTGAGGAGCATGGTTGTGTAGCCTTGACCAGCAGGATCTGGCCACATGCCCAGGAAACCTGTCCCTTCCATTGGCTCCTCTGCTTTGCACCACCGTGTTTGCCTAGTGCTGCCGGGGAAAGTTCAAAATCCTGGTGACAGGGGAGTGGCCAGTGTGCAGCCGAGTCCTTAACTCTCTGCAGGCTGGAGCTGTGGGGATTTCCCAACCCCTAGATCTGGGGGTTGGGCTGGGTCTCCCTGGGCAGGATGGATACACCCTGCCCACCCCTGGGGGTGGGAGCGCCCACTCCTAGACATGTCCCTGTGTCAGGCTCTGGAGCTGGATGGGTGTCCTTGTGCCTCACAGTGAGATGGAGCACAGGCAGTGCTCTCCTGTCCCTTTGCCCCCGCAGAGCCATGCAGGACACAAGGCTCTTGCTGCCTGCACTGCTTCCTGCTCGCATCCTGCTTCTAGCAGCGAGGGCAGCACCCTGTCTGACATGAGCCGCTTGCCCACTGGGCTGCGGAGACCTCTGAGCCCCCCAGTCAAGTTCTCAGCTGCACGAGCACAGCCACTGAAGGAGGGAGCCCCACTTGCCGTGCCGTGCCTTGCCATGTTGTGCTGCGCCACAGGAGACAGATTTCAAGTAAGGTTAACGTAGAAGCAGTCAGGGTCTTTGTCTGAGGGTGTCTGAAGTCTTCACAGGCTTGAATGAACAAGTGTGCAGCTTCTTAAAGTATTAGCCAGGCACTGCTCTCCTCCCCAGCACCTTGCTGGGGACAAGACTCAATGGTACCTTGGGGTGTGCTCAAGGAGATGCTGGCAGCATGGGGATACAGCAGCCTTACACCCAGCCCAGCCTCTACCTTTCCTCCTCCCTGCACATACCAAGGATTTGTGCCACCCAAGATCTTTAAGGGACAAACACTTGGCTGGGGAGGGACACAACATTCCTGAGGAGGGACACCATGCAGCCTCCAGCCTGCTCTCAAAGAGCCCCCCCCACGCAGTCGGCATGGCCCAAGTCTGTGCCCTGGTGGGTGGTAGAGCCAGGGCAGGCACTGGGCTCTGAGGAAGGGGTGAAAAGGACCCCAAAGTAGGGCAGAAGGACCCCAGCCTCCCCTGCAGAGCTCCTGGGGCATGAGGACCCTCAGGACCTCCCCAGTGGGTGCATGTGATGGGCTCATGTCTCTCAGCCAGAGGAAAACAAGACAATTAGTGAAATGTGGCTGCCTGCACTGCACAGGTGGCAGAACAAACACGGCTGCCTCTGGGAGCTGGGAAATGGGATGGAAGGAGACAGCTTGGGCTGGGGCCAGGGTGAGGGGCTCAGGTTTGCTTGCTGTCCTGTTTTCCCAGACCCATGCAGATGGCTGTCCCTACCCACCCTGCTGCCTGCCCCTGCCCCCAGCGGAAGGTGGCTTTTCAAAGCCTTGTCTGGCATTAAAAGGACAGACAGAAATAGCTGCCCAAATGCTGTGATGAGGCAAGAGCCACAGCAACACGTGTCCCCAGACGTCTCGCCTGGGTGGGAGACTTCCCTTCCCGTCCCTTGGGGCTGGGATGCAGCTGGCCTGGTCAGGAGCAGCAGGGTTCCACCTTGGACCAGTGTCTGAGCTGCAATTAATCAGTTCCCCCATGTACTGTGCTTTCACACCGAGGGCTTGAGAAGCCTCATGTGGGTCTGTGAAGCTCCCAGTTTAGGTCTGTGCTGCTCTCAGGGTGAAGAGGAGCTCAGGCTGCTCCTATGAGTGCTCCCATATGTATCTGACAATCGGCTTGCAGCAGAGACACATGGCTGTGTCTGCTCCAGACTTGCCACTTGGCTGGTGGTCTGGAGCATCGCTCAAGGCTGTCCCTCCAGGAAATCCTGAATTGGGGAGGGGATCTGGAATGGTGCCCCTCAGCTTCTCCTTTGTATGGTGTTTCAGTGGGAAGCTGGTCTCTCCAAAGTGGAAGAATTTCAAGGGGCTGCGTCTGCTTTGTCGGGATAAAATTCGTCTCAACAACGCTATCTGGAGAGCGTGGTACATCCAGTGTGAGTACGGGGCCAGACCTCGCTGCATTTGCCATGTGCCAGGTGATGCAGGGTGGAACAGAGCTGGCACTGGGGCAGTGATGCCCAGGGATGGAGTCATGGGGCAAGCCAGCTGTGTTTTCCTCTGTGCAGATGTGGAGCGACGGAAGAACCCTGTGTGTGGCTTCATCACCCCACTGGAGGGGTCAGAGGCTGATGAGCACCGAAAACCAGAGGTACGGCATGGTCCATTCCAGCTCTCTGAGCCAGGAGCAGGTCTGGGTGGCACAGACGGGAGCTGGGGCAAAGCTCTTTGTATTTCATAGATTTGATGGGAAAGGTGTTTCTGACATGGCACAAGAAAACCAGCCCTTGCTGCTGGGTGCTGGGGCTTGGGGGCTCAGTCGTGACCCCCTGTCCTGCCCCCCAGGCTGTCGTACTGGAGGGCAACTACTGGAAACGCCGCATCGAAGTGGTGATGAAGGAGTACCACAAGTGGAGGATTTACTACAAGAAGCGGGTGAGTGGCTGTGACCATGCTGCTCCCTGTCCCATGGCAGCGCCAGTAGTTGGAAGGGACAGCAGCATGCTGACATGGCTGACCAGGAATGAGATATGGAAGGCTCTTGGTACTGTGGGAGGGGGATGCTGGCTGCCCCCATGATGCCAGTGGGGGGCAGTTTGGTGGCGATCCCATCCCCAGCTGTGTGCTCTGGCAGCCCAACCTGGGCTGACTGTGCCCTGCCCAGTGCACGGTCCCGGGCTGGGTTTGGCAGCGCACCCGCAGCACACGCGTTGGAGTGCGTCAAGCAGAGCCACAGCTCACCCACAGTGCTCTGGCTGGGTTGGGATTTCCTGGCATGCCACTGGCAGCCACATCTCACCCTGGCAGCACGTGCTGCCAGGCAGGCTGGGTGGCTCTGTGTCACTCCAGGTACCTGCTCTGGGGCATGCTGGCATCAAAACCTTGGCCTCCTGCCACGCAGGGTGGAGCATGGTCCAGCCTCCTCCCCAGCCGCTCACTTGGGACCGATAAAGGCCAGGGGTGCCACAGGCAGGCAGGGTGCTGGCAGACACACACTGCCAGTCCCATCACTGCAGCAGCTGGTCAGCCCAGACCCTCTAGAGTAAGGGCAGATGTGAACAACAGATGTGGACACACTGAGCCCCCAAAGGACCCCCCTGCTGAGCGCTCGCCCTCTCTGCTATGCTCCTGGCTCTCCCCTGGCTGGGGAGTGACCCAGGCTATCTTCTCCTTCCAGCTCCGAAAGTCCACCCGGGAGGGAGAGCTCTCCAGCCCAAAACAGGTGAGTCCACTGAGGAAAGGTGGGGAGGGGGAAAAAGAGAAGCTCAACGCAGATCCTTGCAATGGGCAGTGTGGGAGAATGGTGGATGAAAGACCCAGAACAGGATAAGCCCATTGGGATGGGATGCCAAGCACTTGGGATGATGGATTCCCCCTTCTGGAAGCACCAATGTGCAAGTTGCAAAGCTTGGGAGCAATAAACACTGCAGGGAGCACGGGATCTGCAAGGGAAAGCAGGTAGGGAACCAGGCATAGACCCTACCTACAAAAGGTACCCATGTGGATCCTTCACTCCATCTCATGCAGGATGAGGATGTCTGGAGGCCAACAGAGAAATGGTGCAACCAGCTCTTCTGCAACGTTGTGCCCATGCTGCTTGGGGATGAGGAAGAGGAGCCAGGGGGCAGGCAGCACTTCGACTTGGACACCTTCCTCTCAGACATCTCTGACACCCTCTTCACCATGACACAGACACCCAGCACTCACGAGGTGCTTCCCAAGGATGGTAGGAGCCCCAGACTGTGCTCTTGCTGGAGGTGGAGAAGGAGTCCAGGCGGGCAGCATGCCCTGTAACACCTTGCTGCCTCTTGGCTTAGCCCCTGAGAGCTGCTGCCTGTATCCCTTGGGCAGACAGGATCCCCTGGTATCCATCCTATTCCATTTGGGCAGGATGGGACCATCCCCTCCTCTGGTGGCACCCTACAGGCCAACCCGGGCTGGCCTGGGTGGGATGGGCTGAGCAGTTGTGGGAGCGCAAGCCCTGTGAAGGACCTTGCAACAGACCCAGGGCAGGGCTGCCAGCCCTGGGTAAGCAACAGGCAGGTCCTGTGTTCCATGGCCAGTCTTTGCTGTCTCTGCCTGCCCACGCCCCTGAAGCTCCTGCAGCAGGTCCTGTGCCAAGGATCAGACATTTCCTGGGGTTCTTGGGAGATGGATGAGGTCCCAGAGGTGCTGGTGGACAGAGTGCTGTGGACAGGATGGCCCTGGGTGTCTGCAGGGTGGATTCCCATCTCCTTTCCCATGCACAGCTGTGGGGTAGGGTGCAGCAATGTGGGGTGACTCTGGGGTGACATAGAGGGGTGGCAGCCAGGCAGGTGTGAGGGCAGTGTTTTGAGGAGTCCTGAGGAAGGATCTTGGGGGTGCAGTGGCTGGGCCCCGATGTTGCATCTCTGCCCTCTTCCAGCATATGTTGGGAATGCTGACATGATACAGCCGGACTTGGGACCCCTGCAGCCCAGCCTGGATGATATGGAGATCTCAGGTAAGAACAGCCCAGATACGGTACCACATCCCACACAGCCCAGCAGAGTCATGGCAGGTCAGGAAGGGTCTGGCCAGGAGCCATGGGAGGGGATTTCTACAAACATGGGGTCTTTCCAGGAGTGGCAAACCACCTCATTTTTGCTGCAGACACGGGAAAACCAATTGTCCTGTATAAGAAAGTGTAAACCTCTAGAGAGAGATTCTGTGCTGCTGCGTCCCCCGCCTCACCCTGCTCCCCAGCCAGCTTCAGGCTGGGCAGCCCATGGGGCTGGCTCAGAGCTGGGACCCCGTCCTGGGATCTGCTATGTCACCTGGGGACAGGTCACTGTCCCTGACAGGCTGGCCCAGAGGCAAAGCTGGCACTGGTGTCCAGCTGCAGCAAGGGGGGAACACCAGGAAGCGGACAATGGCAGCCTCCTCCCATGGGGCTGCCACTAGCACTGCCACACAGGCTCTAAGCCATCAGTGACTGTGGAGTCAGCTGGGACATGACCTGGTCCCAGCCATGCTGTGCAGTATCCTCGTATGCCAGGGCAAGGCACCACTGGTGCATGCTGTGCTGGGGACCAGCCCCGTGCCCAAACATGCCAGAGCTGGTGGCCTGGGCATACTTTGCAGGGTGGGAGCCAGTGTGGCCAGTGTGGCTGAAGCCCTCCCAGATAGCTGGTGGTCTTGGGCAGCACCAGCATCTCCAGACCCCTCTGTGCATCTGTGAGCACCCTGTGAGCTCTACAGATGGTCTCCACTTCCTTCAGCGAGAGGAAATGAGGGTGCTTGCGCCATTCAGCTGCAGAGTGATGCAAGACCAGATGCTGGCAAGGAGCAGGCTGGGCACTCTGATGTGCCAGGGCAGGCAGTGGGATGCCCAGGGATGGATGCGGGGAGAAGGCTGTTGCCCGCTCTCCTCAACATATTCCCTCCACAGGTCCCGTTAGGGTGAGCTCTGCTAGAAGGAGGGTCAGTCCTCACTGCTGGCCCTTTGCCTCCTGTCCCTGGGTGCTCCACGTGAGCATCAGTCGCTGGGAGGTGGGACAGTTCCAAATGGGTCAAACTGACACTTGACAAGTGTCCCTTCCCCTGAGAGGTCCTGCATGGTGCTGGAATGCTGCAGCAACCCCTTTCAAGCAGCACCTCACCACTACAATGTTACAGCAGCAGCCCCAGCATCTCTTTTTGTGCACCCAGCTGGTGTTTGTGCCACTGGTGCAGCACAGCCTTGTGCTCAGCAGGAGATGGCAAGGGACATAGCTGTGCCCATCTGAACAAGTATATTTCTATGAACAGCCAAGCTGTCTTTTCTTTTTTTTTTTTCCCCTGGGGAAAAGGTCTGTCTTTTGCTCCAGGGTGCTGCCTGGGAATGCGATGGGTCTTACTGCAAGCCACTACATGGCAGGAAAGTATCCCTTCCAGCTCTGCCCACACCCTGTGGCTCCACATGGGGTGACTGCTGGGGTTGGGGAGGATCCCGATCCCAGCTAGGGTCAAGGATGGCATCCCAGTTGTGGCTGGTTGTTTGCCCAGGTGCAGGCTGCTGGGCCTTGAAGAGAGACTCGTGTGCCCCAGTGCAGGGCAGCACCCTGCAGGATGCTCGGAGAATTGTGGGTGGGAGTTTTGTCCCAGACATGGCATTTCCTGGGACATTGCACAGAGCAGCTCACCCTGATGACAAGAGGTTACAGTGCTGCAAAAGCCAAGCCCTGCGTGATAGCGCTGTGTGCGCCGGTGGGAGGCAGGTATGCGGAGCAGAAGAGCAGGTGTGGGGGCAGAGGGGTGCACACACCATGCGATGGGCAGTGCCAGGGCTGTGTGCCCACAAGGCCATGGGGGGAGTGGGGAGAGGAGATGGGTGTGGGTGCCAGCCAAGACAATTAAGTCCCCAAGGTCACTTTTCTAGCAGGGCGTGTGATGGCTTTTCATGGTTTAGGAGCAGGGTTCCCCCCCTGGCAGCCTCATGCACAGGCTGGGCACCACCACGGCTGGGTCACAGGGCTGTTACTGCATCTGGTGGCTGTGGCAGACCTCAGTGCCTGTCAGTCAGTGCATGCAAACTAATCCCCAAATGAGGAAGCACCTCGTGTCCTCAGCGGGTGCCAGAGCGTGGTGTGGGACAGATGGAGAAGTCCTGATGGCAGAAGCAAGGCAGCAGCCCAGCCCCGTGCCCTGCTGGCACCATGTTCCAGGTAGGACCGGCACTTAGCACTGGGGAGCTGGGGGCTAGGCTGGCATTCCCGTGGGGTGGCATCACCACGCAGCACTGCAGGGCTCTCTAAGAGTCACTGCTGGAGGGTCCTTGGTTTGGGACTGGGCTTTATAGCCCCAACCTCTTTGGAGAGCAGCCCGAGATTTGAATGGCATGCCAAAAGCGTGGTGTGACATCCACATAGGCTCTTCTCCCTTGAACAGCAGCATGTCCTGACCACACTATGTGGCCTGGAAGCAAGTCAAGGTGATGTGACGATAGAGAAGAGCATGAGTAAGAGCTGTTGGGTGGGGAAGGTGCAGGAGAAAGGAAGGACAGGGTGACCGGGAGCTGCCCACTGCCATGCTGGGTGGCATCCACCATTCATTCCTGCAGCACAGCGAGAGGCACAAGAGGAATTGAATCTGCAGAGCTGGACACCAGAAATAATTATAAACACCCACAGAATTTCAATGCTGGTGGCAGGGGACAGTCTGGCACGGGCATGCCGGGGAGCTGGGGGCAGCGCAGAGCAGGGTGCTGTGATCTGGGGAGGCTGAGACCCTGCCTGGCAGCACCACAGCCCATGCCAGTAGGTTTGCCATGGTCCCATGCATTCACCATGTCCCTGGCAGGGGCAAGGGGCAGTCTGAGAGCTGAGCAGGGCAGCTCAGCAGGGGCACTGCCCTGTCTCACACTGGTGTTACCATCATCTGGCAGCACATAGTAGTGCTAGAATCATCACTGTGCTTAGTCCCATGGAATCCCTCTCTGCTGGCATGTTTGCTCCTCTGGTGTAGATTCAGAAGGGTCTCAGGAGTTTGCAGGTCTCAGCCAGGGCACCCCAGGGGCTGGAGCCTGTGCCAGAGCCTGGAGGGAGAGCAGAGTCCTGATAGCCCTGCCAGTGCCTGTGGCATGGCTGTGCACACCCAACAAGCAGAGTCAACCTGTGGGCTCAGCTGGGCTCTGCCGGCACCAGCACGGGGCCTGGAGGCAATGATGCTCATACCAGTTGAGGGGTTGGGAGCGCAGCTGGGTGCTCCCTAGAAGGGATGTGAGTGTCTGTGTCCCAGGACAGGGACAGCCTGTGTCAGGGGCTGTTGGGCAGCTGCCTGTAAACCCAGCCAGCACTCCTGCACTATTCTACAGAAAAGCCACCAGTACTCCATCCCCATCCCACAGTCATCCTCTACAGAGAAAACCCTCCTGGTGTCGATGCCCGAGACAGGGCTGGCACAGGCAGTGGTAGTGCCAGCACTGAGTAGAGGTGTGCGTGGGGCTGATGTGCCCGGGGAGCACATTTTACCAGGGAGGTGGCTGCCCAACATATCAGACCAGCCCTTTGTGCTGTGGTGTCTGGGAAGGGGAGAGGAAGGGAGAGGGAGTCGTGGGGAGGTCACAGGGCTTGTCTTCGGGAAGGCCATGGGATGTGGTTAGCCACAGGCTGCACGCACAGCATCACCGGGGCAGGGAGACAAGCACTTGTCACGACCCCAGGGGACTGTCCCTTGTGGCTCAGGGACATTGTGACACTCCTCCAAGCCCCAGCTGTTGCTAGTGTCAAGGTCCCTGTCCCAGCCCAGGGTTGGTTCAAGACAAGCAGGATGGCCATGGGAACAGCCCTGGCGCTGAAGCATGTGGTGCCCAGCTGAGTGTCAGGGATGTGGATGGGGTCCCCACCCTTGACTGGTACCCCGGGTGGGTTTTCCTGTCCCCATGAGTGTGGCAAGGCTGGTCCCAGGCACGTGAGCTGCTTCTTCCCCACACAGTCCAGCGTTTCACAACCCAGGCACCAGATCCATTGGTGGGGTCGGGAGCTGCCCCAGTCCCACAAGGTGAAGGCGAGACTGGCAAGTCCCTGGCAGTGCCAGTGATGGGGTACATCTCTCCCCAGCATGCCCCAGGGCTTGTCACCCCTCTCCAGGAAGGTCCCTTCATGCCTGTCATTCTGTTTCTACTTGACCCTGCAGATATTTTCACCAGCCACCGGCCACCACTATCACAGACACAACCAGGCTACCAGGAGCCGCCCTGCTTCATGCCCATGGCTGAGCCCCTGTTCGACAGTGGGGGGTGTCTGATGGGTGCGCGGGGGCTGCCTGCCAGCCCTGAGGCTCTGCTTCCGCCTGGCACCCTCCTCCAGGTGAGCGGGACCCTGGCCCATGGCCTGCAGCTGCCGGTGCCCCAGTCACCCCGCCTGACCCTCCCATGTCTCCCGCAGCCCGGTGGTGCCTCCCAGCTCAGCCTCCATGGTGCATTCCTGGCCTCCGAGATCCTCCCAACCCCACTGTCCCCTGACCCCCCTGCCACAGCCCCTAGCAGCCTCAGCCCCCAGCTCCGACACAAGATGCAGTATGGCCTCCCTGGCAAGTGCCTCAGCCTGGAGCCACCAGGACTCCCCTACACCACCCCCATCCCATCCCCCAAGGTGCCACTGATGGGCCCGGACTCCCCATTCTCCTCTGCCCTGGCTCCCAAGTTCCCCTGTGCTGGCTCACCCAGCCCCTCACTCCTTGCCCACCCTGCCTCCCCTCTCTCAGCACCCTGCTTAGCCCCCCCCGTCCCAGGGCTGGGCTACCCTGCCAGCATGGTGCCCCTGGGGTATCCTGGCCCGGCTACTCCCCAGCTCCTGCCCCCCACCCCACTGGGCGACCCCAGGTTTGCCCCTGCCAAGGGGCTGCCCCAGAGTGCTGGCGGGCGGCCCAAGGCCAAGCCCGGCGGGACCAAGGTGAAGAGGCTGCCGGGACCCCCTGCATCGCCCCAGCTGGCTGAGCCCAATCCCTGCCTGAGCCAGCTGCTGACCACAGGTGAGGGGCCAGGGGGCAAAGGGGGGCACAGGGGCGAGCCAGTGGCAGGGGGGGTTTGATGGCAGGGAGGAGGGGTTTGATGGCGGGGATGGGGGGTGGGAAACAGAGCAGGGGCCTGCTTTCCCCTCAGGGCTGGTAAGCTGGGGATGCTGGGCAGAGGGCTGAAGCCCATCCCAGAGAGAGCTCCCCCCAGCTCCAGCGGCTCCTGGAGGGGGCCAGGCAGCCCCAGGGCTTGGCCATGGGCACTGCAGAAAGTCTCTATGTCCCCAGCCTGGTCACCAAGGCTCTCCATGGATGGGTTACCAGTGTCCTGCCTGTGCGTACTGCCCGTCCATGCGATGGGACAGAAGTTATTGTCCAGCCCCATGCTGGGCTGGGGAGGGGCTGGGGGTCCATGCCTGCACCATGGCTCCTGAGGATGTCCCCACTGTGGAGAGCAAAGGCTCCTCTCCCCAGGGGCTGCATCACCCTTTTCTGAGGCAGATGGGCAGAGAAAGGGTGGCAAAAACGCCAATGCTGATGCTGGCTGTCCCCTGGGGCCAGAAAGGTCACCTGAACCCTGACACCATCATGCAGCAGCACCCTTCTGCTCCCTGCCCTCTTGCAGACAAGCAGAAGCCGGCCCTGGATGCCCCACGTCCAATGGGCACAGGACTCTTGCCCGCATCCCCGGTCTCCCCGGTAAGCGCTCACCTAACCCCAGGTCAGGAATTGCACCCCCAGCTCAGGGAGTGCCCTCTCCTGCTTGCTGGGGCAGGGGTAGAGATGGGACAGGTGGGGAGATGGGATTCTGTGGGGTCTATTGCAAAATGGGGCTGAACGGGCAGAGGGCGAAGGAGGACCGGAGTGCCGGGAGTCACCTGAGTATTTTCTCCCATAAAAGAAACCAGGCAGGGGTGGGAAATGCCCCACTTGCAGGGCCCCTTTCCTGGTGATGCCGCCTGGGGCTGATGGGGCTGGGGCTGACCCTGGAGATTGTGGGATGCCCCACTGGGACAGGGCTGCACATCTTCCTCCCTGGTCCCCTCACAGGTGTTTGGCCATCAGTGCCCATGCACCGACTGACCAAAGGGGAAGGTCTGGTCCCTAGGTATTTGTGGGGTCCTGGCCCGCCAACCTCTCACTTCCCTCTGCCTTCTCCCAAGCAGCAGAGTCCTGTCCCACACGTCCCTGCTGCCTTCCTCTCCAGAATGGACCAACTGAGCCCAGGGCTGGCTCCTGGCTCCAGCCCTTCACAGTCAGTGCCAGCACTGATGCCTGTGCCACAGGCGGACACCCAACCGGGACCACTGCTGGTCCCCAAGGCAGAGCGGCTGTCTCCCACATCGGCTTGCAGTGAGTCTGGGGCACCCCAAAGCGCCACAGGACACTGCATTCCCTGCACGGAGCCTGGTCCACACTTTGTGAGAAAGTTTCATTTCGGCTCCAATTCCAACTATTTACATTTTTTACTCAGCTGAGCAGAGATGATTTCTTTCCATGGGGGAGGGCACAGCCCCTTCACCTGCCTCCTTCTCCAGGAGCTAAAGCAGAAATGGGAACAGACAAAAAGGAACAAAATGTTGGACTGTGGTTTTGAGAACTCGGAGCTTGGTTTTCAGGCAAAAAGCACCACCACAGAAACCAGAGTGGTGGCTGGAAACCAGGCTCTGGTGTCATTTCCAGTTTCAGTTTGGTGCTGCAGACCACAACCTTGCTGCCCTTGGGAGTCTCTCCTGGTGATTTTCACCCTAAGAAATGCTGGGAATTTAAAATGTCACATCCCAAATGTTCCCATTTTTGAGCAGTTGTAAAATGAATGGGATTTGGGATAAAACACAGTGGTAACATGTGGTTGGATACTGGACCAGAGCATCCCCATCAGCTGAGCGGGTTGGCTGCCCAGGGGGTGGGAACGCTGCAGGCTGCTCCTCTCCACCCATCCCAGTGTGGGACCCTGGTGTCAGCCTGTCACAAGGGGCTGCTGCTGCTGCCCCTCTCCCCAGAGCAGCACCTTTCCTCTTCCAGGCAGCGATTGGCCCAAGCCTGGTCAGGCTTCCCCAGGACCTGCTGTGGGGCTGGGCACTGGCATCTCCCTGCACCACCCCGTGTCCCATCGGGGCAGGCCTGAACGCAGCAAGGTACAGCCAGAGCAAGCACTGCCTTTGTTATGGGGGCACCACCTCCATGTGCACCCCCCTTTCCTGCTGCCCCCCAAACTGCCTCTCTCCCAACCTTTGCTGTGAGTTTTGCGTCAGCCTGTCCCCAGTGGGGCAGGTGGTCCAGGGCTCTTCACGCTGCCAGGAGGTGGCTGACAGCACTTGCCCACAGATGGAGAGCCGCCGCATCACCCACATCTCCGCTGAGCAGAAGAGACGCTTCAACATCAAGCTGGGCTTTGACACGCTGCACAGCCTGGTGAGCACACTGAGCACCCAGCCCAGCATCAAGGTGAGCACCTGTGGGTGGACCAACCCTGGGCATGCAGGGACATGTTGTGTCGCAGGGACATACTATGTCACCTAGGGATGCTGCGTCCCTGGCGGGGCAGGAGGCTGTGAGTGCAAACCAGGCACATGGAGACCTGCCTGGTGCAGCCATGCCAGGGTGGAACACTGCTCCTCACACTGCCAGCCCTGCTGCATGACGCACAAGGTGCCTCAGACCCTGCCCGCCCCAGGGGTTCCCTCCCTTCACCACCTTACCCCGGTGGCCCCACAGGTAAGCAAGGCCACCACCTTGCAGAAGACAGCCGAGTACATCTGCAAACTGCAGCAGGAACGGGCTGCCCTGCAGGACGAGGCACAGCGGCTGCGGGAGCAGATTGAGGAGCTGAACGGCTCCATCAAGTAAGAGGGACATGGCCAGGGAGGCGGGAGGGAACCATTGTCTGCATGTCAGTAGCCAGGCAGGGCAAGCAGCAGCTGTGGGGAGAGGTAGGACCCAGCAAGTTTCCTGAGGACCTCCCAGGACCTGGATTTTGGCTCTGTCCCCCCTCAAACCCTGTTTTGGGGTGGGGGAAAGCTCAAGAGGCAGTGCTGCGTAGGACCAGAGTGTGGGACCATGCCCCACAGCTGCCCTGGGAGGGGGACACTGCCTGCCCAGCCCTGCTGAGAGCCAAGGTCCTGCCAGAGCCTCTCCCCATGGGGAGGCCCTTGCAGCTCCCAGCCTCAAGGAAAACAGACCCACGGCACTGCTTGTGCCCCACAGTCTGTGCCAGGAGCAGCTGCCAGCCACAGGGGTGCCCATCACACGCCAGCGCTTTGACCAGATGCGCAGCATGTTTGATGAGTACGTCCGCTCCTCCACGCTGCAGAACTGGAAGTTCTGGATCGTATCCTTTGCAGCCTGCACCTGCTGTTTGCTCTGACCCCTCCACCAAACACTGAGTCCTCTTGTTAGCCTGCCCTCTCCAGGTCTGTGGGGTCCCTCTGGCTCCAGAGGGTCTGGGAACCACGGGGAGATGTTTCCCAGCCAAGGGCACATGGTGGGAACATGCTGGGATGCTGTGGTTAAGAGGAAGCTTCTGCTGCAATGATGCAAACGGAGCAGGGGTAAATGGTAGGTCCTTGGGGAGAAGGGAAGTCACCAGTGGAGCTGAGGTCATGCAGGGAAGAGGTCCTGCTGCTGAGGCAGCAGTCGTCAGAGATTAAACACAAACCTGGGGACATGATGGCTTGGCTTTCATGACCATGTGGCATGCTCTGAAAACCCAGGTGTGCCCATGTCTGAAACACAAGTATGGGTTCCCACGTCCTTGGAGAGGACCAAGGGCCAGGGAATGACCAAGGGCATGGTGTTGTGCTGGAAAAGGCACCCAGCAGGTCTGCTCCACGCCAGGCAGGAAGGTTTGTCCTGCTGCCTGTGGGAGGATGCTGCCCACACGTGGCAGGTAGGAGACCACAGTGTTGGTGAGGCTGGTCCTTAACTCCTCTGCTCCCATCAGTTCAGTATCATCATCCGGCCCCTCTTTGAGTCATTCAACGGCATGGTCTCCACAGCCAGCATGGAGAGCCTCACTCAGACATCTCTCGCCTGGCTAGACCAGCACTGCTCCCTGCCAGTGCTTCGACCAAGTAGGTGGCCCTGCTCCTGTCTGTGGCACCTTGAAGAGGCCAGGCTGGCCTGCAGTGGCATGGACTTGACAGAAAAGCAGAGGGGAAAAGGACATGGGCATCCTGGGGCATGGTGGGTCTGGTGTTGCACCACGCTTTTGCTGCATGGGAGGGAAGCACCTGCGGGATGTCTTGCGGCTGTGTGCTTGGTGCTTTTGCACACTCCTTTCACACCCACTGCACTGCAGCTGAGCCAGCTGCTGCTGTCCTGACCCGAGGGCCCGTGTCCTCCCGCTCAGCCCTGCCCAAAGCCCCAAAGGATGGGATTCACTTCGCCCTTGCTGCTGGGGGCTGTGGCAGGGAGCTCTTGTGTGGTTCTGGGACTGGAGGGATGGGTTAATCTGGGCCCCTTCCAGCCCTCAAAGTATAGGGGCAGCTGACATGGCCCATGTCTCCCCACAGCCGTCCTGAGCTCCCTCCGGCAGCTGAGCATTTCCACCTCCATCCTGAGCGACCCAGCTTGCATCCCGGAGCAGGCGACACGGGCTGTGGCGGGGATGAGCCATGGCAGAGGCTCCTCTTAGCTTTCCCAGCCTTGCCAAGTCCCTCGGTGCTGCCAGATGAGTGCCCATCAATGCCAGCGAGGAGCCCCCAGTGGGGCCATGAGGCCGGCACAGCCAGGCCGCTGGAACCGGGGCTGGCTGGCCAGGGGCAGCCTGGTACCATGGGGGCCCCTCTCCCTCAGGCAGCAGCTGGGGGGCCCCAACTGTGCAGGCCCTGCACCCCAGGGCCAGCCAGGCCCTCGAGCGGCTGGCACAGTGTGGGGCCCTGTCTGCCCTGGGCACCGAGAGCTGTGGGACAGTGGGGCCCGTCTGTGCTGTCTGATAAAGGATTTCCTCTGCTCAAGGGCTCCATTGTGGTTCTTCTCCCCTGGGTCTATTCTGGGACTGGGCTGGAGCAGGCAGCGGGAGGGTGAGGGCTGGGATGGCCGGGTGAGGGCAGGCAGGGCCGGGTGAGGGCGGGCCCGGAGCGGTACCACCCCCTCGCCGCCAGGGGCCGCCCTGCGTGGAGCTCGCAGGGGGAGCCGCGCGTGTCTCCCCCTCCCCTTCCTCCAGTACGCACGCGCGCTGGGTCCCGCCGCCCCGAGGGCGCATGCGCAGCCCAGCGGTCGGTGCCGCCCCGCTGAGGTGGCGGCGGGAAGATGGAGGTGGGGGTGCTCGGCGGGTCGGTGTTGCCGGGTGCCCTTGCCCTCCTCCTCGTCATCCTCCTCCTGCTGCTGGCGGCTGCCCTGCGCCGTTCCGCCCCGCCTGACGGTGAGTACCGCGGGCACGGCGCGGGGAGCGCCGCTGGTTCGGCGCGACCCGACCCGACCCTCCGCTCCCCACAGGCTCCAAGGCGAATGGTGCTGCTGCCGCCCCCAGGCCGGAGGAGCACAGGAAGGCGAAGGTGCCGGCACGATCCCGGAGGGACAAGCCGCAGCAGCACAGCTTCACCCACCGGCTGCTGGTCGCCGCTCTCAAGGTACCGCCTGTGCCCCGATGCCCCGCCACGTCCCCTGTCTCCCCCGCCACCTTCTCGCGATGACCGCGCTCTCTCCGTAGGGGCACAGCGGATCGGTCTCATGCTTGGACTTCAGCAGCAACGGCAAGTACCTGGCGTCTTGCGCCGACGACCGCACGGTCCGGCTGTGGAGCACCCGGGACTTCACGGCGCGGGAGCACCGCTGTCTGCGCGCCAACGTGAAGCTGGACCATGCCGAGCTTGTCTGCCTCAGCCCCGACTCACGGTAGGACCAGGCCTCCTTACACCTCATCCACCCCCAGCCTAGGGACCGGGACATCCCGTGGACAGAGCTGCAGGTCACACAGCCCAAGCTTCGGTTGGGATCAGCGATACGTCCTCTGGGCTGCATAGAGGTGACATCTCTCACAGGGTCTTAACGGTACCGCTAATTCATGGCCTGTCATGAAAACAGCTGGTCCTTTTATGTGGTTCTGAAGGCAAATACCCCAGTGCCCAGCTTGCTGCACCAGTGGAAGGTGCTTGTTAAGGTCTCTGCCAGCAGGCCCTGCAGCTGGGTTGAGCTGCTGAACCTCTCTAGGGGGAGAAAACTTCTGCTGGCTGGGAAGGTTGGTGGAAAAGCACACCTTGGCACTTTGTGAAGTGGCCTCTTTTTCGAGAGAGAAAGGAATCTTGTTTCCAGATGGGGAATAATAAATTCTGTTCAACAGCGTTGCAGTTGAACTAACACAGAGAGAAAACTTTGTGTTCTTGTAACGCACGTGGGTTTTTATTTGCCAGTGTGTCCCTTTCCTCAGGTGCCACGAAGTGACCTATTGGCTTACCTGTTGTAACTAGGTTGAGCTAAGGTAGCCTGTTTCTTAGCTGATCAGAGTGTCGGTCCTTCCACAGGGCATTCATTGTTTGGCTGGCGAATGGCGAAACTATTCGTGTCTATAAAATGACTAAGAAGGATGATGACAGCTTCACCTTCACTGCAACTTCTGGGGATTTCCCAAAGAAGCACAAGGCTCCTGTCATTAACATAGGAATTGCAGAGACAGGTATGGAAATGAGCTGCTCACTTCTTGAGGCTCTCAAGATCGAGAGTTGCTGGGTTGAAAGTGCTGGAGGCTCTCCATTTTGCACCAGTACTTGATTCTCTGTTGTCTCTGTTGTTTCTTTTTAGCCTTTGTTTACTACTGAGTAAACTGAAAGAGATAATTTTCAGACAGACTGTAATCCTGTAAGCACAGAACTAGCTCTCCAATATGCACAGTCTCTTCATTTGCATTTTCAGGGATGCTGTTGCAAAGAGATCTGATTTCAATATTGAGAGGATTGCTGGCCCACCAGTCTGTCTTTAACCAGTCAAAAATCTCTCTAGTGAGTTCATATGGTCTGTCTTGGACTTCTGGGATCTTCTACACCAGAGGCTGGGGCGGGGGGATGTGTTAGTGGTGAGGGCTTGATGGATTAATGCTGCAGGTATGTACAGTGAGCAGTTGGAAGTGGGTGGATGTGAGCTCAGATCTGTAATAGGAGAGCAGAGAAAATGTTAATTGAGACCTTAGTTCAGCTGTGAAAGGGAAAACTTAAACCTGCAATGGGGAGCTGAAAGGTAAACAGGCAACTCCCTGTCTGGGCTTGGATAGGGAAGGGGAAGGCATTGCAAACAGGAGTCCAGAATGCTGGCACAACCAATAATCACAGATAGTAGTAGTGTGACTTGTAGTCAGCTACCAGCCCACAATCCCTGACTTGAAAGTTACACATACCTCAGGGTGTGTTTTAACCGTCTGGGTAAGGCAGAGTCTGCTGCATTGCTGCAGCTCAGTCCTGAGCTCTGTGTGTGGGGCCGGAGTGGTGCTGGGGCCTTGGGCATGTGTGGTCTCAGTGCCCACCTGCTGGTGGCCACTGGAGCCAAGTCTTCTGATACTGCTCTTTGCTCTGTCCTGGGAGACTGACAGTCCTTGAATTTTGGTGCTGGTTTTGGGGTCCTTGACTCTCCAGGTGTAGGGGGAGGTTGCCCTGCTCAGGAACCCTCACAGGCCTTGGATTAGTCTGTGGCAGCATTAGGCCTGGGAGCAATCCCGATTGTTGCTTTTTTCCCCAGGGAAGTTTATCATGACAGCTTCCAGTGATACTACCATCCTGGTTTGGAGCCCGAAGGGTGAAGTCCTGGCCAGCATTAACACTAACCAGATGAACAACGCCTATGCCACGGTGTCACCCTGTGGGAGGTGAGGGGGTGAGGCTGCTCCTGCCACAGAGTGGGAGGCCACAGGAGTAAACAGGAACCTTGCTCCTTCCCAGAGGACGTCATCAATTCGGACCATTGTCAGTTAGCTGTTATTTTAATGCAATTTTCTGAGGGTTCCACATTCTTGAAAGCAATTCTGGCCCCCAAGAGCAGCCACTCCAGGAGCGCTGACTTTTGCCTGTGTAGTCTTGGACACTTGGTGGGTTAGGATTGTGTCCCAGCAACGCTGTTCCCCTTTGCTGTCTCCTGAAGAGCTGAGGAGAACAGCATTTGCCTCAGATAGCAGAGGTGAGACAATGCAAGCAGCATATGCAAAGCAAGCAGCATTTCTAACTTGTCTGTAACCTTTAAAAAAGGTTAATTATAGTATTAAAATCTTTACTACTGGGAGATTTGTTTATCAGGAAAATCTTGTTCCCTACTCTGCCTCTTAACTTGCTGTTGCAGGAAGACTCCAGGCTCAGTGAGTTTGGGGATCAAAAATATTTAGCTTTTTAACTTTGGCTTAAGACTTTCTCATTCCTAAGTTATTCTGGTCCCTGGTGGCCTTTCTTAGCGTTCCCCTGACCAGCCTGGTTTCAGTGGAAAGGGAAAGCTTTTCCAGTTGACCAAAGAGTGGCAGTCTGGATGGGTTTGCCTTCCCTGAGCCCTGTCACAGGTGCTCTCTGCGCAGGGCTGGCCCTGGCCCTGCCTGGCTCAGGAGGCCTGGGGCTGGGGCTGGACCCACAGAGGGTGACAGATGCTCCGTGTCTCTGCTTCTTCATTCATCCAGGTTCGTGGCATCCTGTGGCTTTACCCCTGATGTGAAGGTGTGGGAGGTGTGTTTTGGCAAGAATGGAGACTTCCGGGAGGTGACCAGGGCTTTTGAGTTGAAAGGCCATGCTGCCGGCGTGCACTGCTTCTCCTTCTCTAACGACTCCCGCAGGTGAGTGTGTTAGTGCTGCCTGAGTCTGTTTGCTCTGGCTGGTTCTGGCACACGTGAGTTCCCCGCTCCCAGTGTGTGCCTTGGCCTGTGCAGGGGCTGCTGAGCTCCCCAGCCATCCTGGGGTGAGGGCCCCAAAACTGGATACAGCTCTTGAGAGCACAGGTGAGCACAAGGGAATGGGCAGCACCTCTTCCCCTTCTTGCCCAGAATTCTCTGCAGAGAGAGTGCTCCTTTGGGAAGCACGAGTGCCTCCCAGGATGGCTGGGGAGCTCCTGCCCCTGCACGTTCCCTGTGGATTTGCTCCTGGGGGTGCAGCTATCTGAGCACTGGAGAGAGGATGAAGGCACGCCTGGGCACTCGTGCTTCCCAAAGGAGCACTCTCTCTGCAGAGAATTCCCTTGTGCTCACCTGTGCTCTCAAGAGNTTGGAATGGGCTGCCCAGGGAAGGGGTTGAGGCACCATCCCTGGAGGGATTCAAAAGCCGGGTTGACGTAGTGCTTAGTGATGGGTTGTTGTTTTTTATCAGAGTCAGGTTGATGGCTGGACTAGATGATTTTAAAGGTCCCTTCCAACCCAGACAATTCTGTCTCCTGCAGGATGGCCACTGTCTCTAAGGATGGGACGTGGAAGTTCTGGGATACTGATGTGGAATACAAGAAGCAACAGGATCCATACCTGCTCCTGACGGGGAAGTGTGAGGTGACGGAGCCGTGTCGCATTGCCCTGTCCCCCGATGCTCGTGTGGTCGCCATCTCCAGCGGCGCAGACATTGTGATGTACAACACGAGGCGCGGTGAGGAGGAGGAGCGCTTCCTGGCCGTGCACGGACAGCCCATCACGGACTTGTCCTTTGACACCAATGGCCACTACCTGGTGTCCTGTGGGGACCGGGCCATCCGCATCTTCCACAACGCTGCCGGGCACCGGGCAGTGGTGGAGGAGATGGAAGCCATGCTGAAAAAAACTAAGAACAAAGCCACCCAGGAGCGGCTGGAGCAGCAGATCTCCAGTGCCCGCAAAGCACTGGCCGCTATCTATGGCAAGAAGCACTAGTCCTGCCCTGCGGGGAAGTCTCTGGCTCTGCAGGCGCAGGCAGCCGCCTTCAGCCTTTGGAGAGTGGTTGTTTTTCAATAACACTGAACAACTTGTAATAAAACCCGTGTCGGGCCGTTCTTTTCCTGTGTCCTGAGAGCGGTGAGGGGGAGCCAGGGGCCGCCCTTGCCTGGGGATGGTGGGGACAACCCCGGGGTCGTGCTGGTTTCCTTCCAGCGGCTTCAAGCCACTGTGGCAGCGGTGCCCCAGGGGTGATTGCTTAGACAGGGCCACGGTGTTCTTTGGGCTGAGAAAAGAGGGGAGTTGCGGAGTTGCGGGTTCTCTTGGGGAGGAGCGGCCCGGCCTCTGCCGCTCAAGCTCAGTGGGGGGATGCTGGGTGGGGCTCGGCGCTGGACGGGGCTTGCCCTGACTTAAGATGGCGGCGTCGCCCCGCCTTCACGTCGCCTGCGTGCCCTCAGGAGGGCGGGGCGAGTTGCGCAGGCGTACTACGCGGCACCGCCTTCCCCTCCTCCGGGCGTGGCGAGCGCGGTGACGCAGTACGTGCAGGGCGTGGGCGGGGTGCGCGCATGCGCGAAGGGAAGCGGCGGGTGCTGGCGGAGCCGGGGCTGCCGGGGCTGCGGGCGCCATGTCGGGCCGCTCGGTGCGCGCCGAGACCCGCAGCCGCGCCAAGGATGACATCAAAAAAGTGATGGCGGCCATCGAGCGCGTCCGCAGATGGTGAGAGGCGGGGCCGCGGGGGGGGTGGGGTCTCCCCGGCGTACAGCCAATCACCGCACCACACGGGTGCCGGTGGACGTGCTCCTGTGGCGGGTATCCAATCAGCGTGCTGTCTGGGGCAGCGGGCGGGGATAGCAAGGCAGCGGCCAATTAGCGTATTCCGTCTGCTCGGGAGTATGGGGGGGGCCGGAAGCGGTGTTTTTTCGGCGGGCTGCACAACCAATCACAACGAGGCGTGCAGGGTGAATGGGCGGGTAAGGCGGTGCTCTGGATTGGCGTTTTTTTGGGCCAATCTAAGCCCCGTAGGTGGGTGTGGCTTGTTGCCATGGTACCGCGGGCGCGGCTTCACCCGGGCAGGCCCCCGGCGCCGGTAACGGCTGTGTCTGCGCAGGGAGAAGAAGTGGGTGACGGTGGGCGACACTTCCTTGCGGATTTTCAAGTGGGTGCCGGTGGCTGACAGCAAGGAGGTGGGTACTGCGCGGGCCGCCGACTTCCTCTGGCGGTTCGCGGCCCGGCTCGGGGACCCGCCGTTTCCCCGGGATCCTCGGCGGGGTCGGGGTCGGCGCCTCACTTTGCCTCGGTGCAGGCTCGCTTCCCCTTCAGCCTGGGCTGGGATGTCTCCCGCTGATCTCCGCCTGCCATGGCCCTGCCGCTGGATCTGTGCTCCTGACTTCACTGCTTTTGCTGCCTGCAGCCCTTCTCCCCGCCACCCCCCGGGAACTTGCTTTGGTTTGGTGCTGCTCCTCGATAGGTGTCACTTCCTGCTTTTACTCTCGATTCTGAACCCTTTACAGCTGAAGTTCTGCCTCTCAGTTAGAAAAATGCTGGAAAAGGAAAAGGTCTGCACCACCACGTTGACCTGAGCTGCCGGGAGGGAGAGAAGGGAGCGGTTCGTGCACCCTCCTGCCAGAGGTGGGCTTCTCTAACCTCCTGTTTCTGTTCTTCCTCTTCTCAAGAAAGAGAAATCCAAATCGAGTAGCAGCACTGCCCGAGAACCCAATGGCTTCCCAGCTGACACCTCTGCCAACTCCTCTCTCCTCCTGGAGTTTCAAGGTGAGTCTGGCTGACCCCCTTCAAGCTGGGGAAGGACTCAAAAGCCACAGAGAATCTGGAATGTTGCTGACTTATTTATGCTACATTTGTAAGGGAGCAGCATCTGTCTTCAGCATGGGGTTGTGCTGATCCAATTCTGGACTGTCCCTGCTGAAGCTGTTAATTTTTGCCATCAACAAGAGTCATAATTACTTCCTGCTGAGATCTTACTGTGGAAGTTTCATGGGGAGCTGGAGGCGTAGAGGTTCCTGTCCCCACTTTGCAGTGTGTGCTGGGGGGAGACCAGCAGCTGCCTGCAGCTGAGCCCCCTGCTTCTAGCAGTGACTTGTACGGACCTTAGGATGAAAGCGCAGAGGATCTCCTTGCCGTGCTCTTGATCCTGGAGCACTGCAGCCAGCCGTGAGCAGGTCAGGCTCTGTGGTAGAGCCACACAAGCACTTGCTGCTGGAGCAGGGTGTATGTCTGTCGCCAGCCCCTCTGCCTGCCTCTCAGGGCAGCCAAGGAAAATTGAGGAGTGTGTTGGCACTTCCAGTAGATGTGGTGAGAGTGTTAGCGTTGTGGGTCTGCAGTTTGGGGCTGGCACTGGAAAAGACATGTGCCAGGGTTGCCTCCCCATCTGCAAGCAGGTTCTGAGTGTTGCTCCTGCTATTAGATTGCTGCCCCCCAGACAGAAGAGGTACAAAACCCTGGTACATGGGCAAGAGGTCTCCTGCCTTCGAATGCTTGGGGCCCTCACGAGCTGCAGACATAAGATTCAGCAGCCCTGCACTTTGTACCGCCCCTTCTGCCTCCTGCCCATTCTCTCTGAATTCTGGGGTGACTCTCTGCTCAGAAACACCCCCTCTCCCATGGCCAGCTGTGTCTCTGATGCCAGCTGCATCCCAGCTGGGAGTCCAATGCCCAGCAGTGCTTATGTTGGTCATTGATGGTGCATCCCATGTTCTCTAACTGCCTCTGACTGTGCTCTTCTTTCTAAGACCTCGGCTCTCGGTGCTGCCCTCGGCTGCCTGTGCCCCTGGGTCAAGGTGCTCTTCTTCACTAGGTGCTGTTTCTGCAGATGAGAACAGCAACCAGAGCTCCTTGTCGGATGTCTACCAGCTCAAGGTGGACAGCAGCCCCAACTCCAGCCCCAGTCCCCAGCAGAGCGAGTCCATGAGTCCTGCCCACACGTCTGACTTCCGCACAGATGACTCGCAGCCACCCACACTGGGGCAGGAGACGCTGGAAGGTGGGTGCTGGGCTAGGAAGGGAGGGGGTGATGGCAGGGCCTAAGGAAGGCCCTGCTGGAGCCCTTACTTGTTTGGTGGATGACTGAGGCCCTGCTGGAAGTGGACAGGGCAGCAGGCCTCCTCTCCTGGCTCAGCCCTCAGCTGGATACCACCGAGCTCCTGGGTCAGCAGTTTCATTAACCCTTCTGTTCTCCCCAGAGCCCTCCCTGCCTTCCTCGGAAGTTGCAGATGAGCCTCCCACTCTTACAAAGGAAGAGCCAGTCCCCCTCGAGACTCAGGTAAGGGAAGGGGGTTGAAACCACCTGTAAATATGCATGGGCCCAGCTTGGCCCTTTCCCTCTCCTTGCTGCTCCTTGTAGAGGACTTGCTCTGCAGTGCCAAAGTGCCCTCCAGGAGCTCCCCAAACCTCCCACCTTGCCAAGCTGTCCCCGGGTCAGTTCAGGTGTTAAAGTGTGATGAAAGGATAGGGATGTGCAGTCAAACAACAATTCTACCCGACTCCGGGGCTGAAGTGGGTTCCCACTCCCAACCCCCTGGGTGTTCCTCACAGATGAAAGCCTGGTGTGTCCCCACAGCCTTGCCCAGACCCGCACAGCTCGGTGGGCACGCTGAGCTCCTCTGGCTGCCCATGACCTCTGGCTCTTTGCAGGTAACTGAAGAGGAGGAGGACTCCGGTGCGCCGCCTCTGAAGAGGTTTTGTGCCGATCAGAACTCTGTGTGCCACACGGCCTCGGAGAGCTAGCCTGCCCATCTCCGGGGAGAGCCTTCGCCAGCCCCTCGCAGCGCCACCTGCCCCCCCAGGGGCACAGAGTGCTCCCTCCGCCCGATCCTTCCCCAGGGCCGGGCGCTCCCACCGCTGCCATCCCACCCTGCCCTGCCCCGACGGGCAGGAGCCTCCACCAGCCCCTGCCTTCTCCGGGCACAGGGGGCTGCCACCGGCACCCTCAAGTCTGCCTCTATTTATTGGCTCCCCCTCTCCCTGCTGAGCTGTACCCTAGCGGGGGCGGTCTCCAGTGGGGGGCCTGGGGTTCTCCAAGGGGCTCCTGCTCCCCGTGCCCCCCCCGGGGTGCTGGCAGAGGCGGTTCACCTGCTTCTGGCTGCCCCGGTGCCGAGAGGGTCGCTTTCCACCCGCACCGAGCGATTTGCCCGGTGCCGTGTGAGCGGGGCAGAAGGGGAGGGAGAGGCGCGGGCGGGCGGGGGGCCGCTGGGACGCCGTGCAATAACCTGCTTGTTTAAGCCATGAGTGTTGGGAGAG